>PVIU01020988.1:0-32672 GCA_004026605.1 Ondatra zibethicus | reverse complement strand
GGGATTCGTCCACCCATTGAGATGGTGTGCCTGATCTAGTGGGAGCTCACCAAGGCCAGCTGGACTGGGACTGAACGAGCATGTGATCGAAACAGACTCTCTGACTATGACTGACAATGGGGACTGACTGAGAAGCCAATGATAATGGCACTGGGATTTGATTCTACTGCATGTACTGGCTTTTTGGGATCCTAGTCAGCTGGGATTCACACCTTCCTAGGCCTGAATGGAGACGAGAGGGCCTTGGGCTTCCCACAGGGCAGGGTAACCTGTGCTCTCTTAGGACTGGAGGGGAAAAGGGGAGGGGGAGTGGGGAAGCGGTAGGGAAATGGGAGGAGCGGAGGAGGTGGAAATTTTGAATGGTACTATTTATAATGCAATAATAAAAAATTAAATGTGGAAAAAAAGAAATAGAAGAGAAGACAAACAAAAAGTTAGAAGAAATTAATAAATCCCTCAAAGGTACCCAAGAAAACCAAGAAAAAGCAATCAAATAGGTAAAGGAAACAGTTCAAGACTTGAAAAACAAAATGGAAGCAATAAAGAAAATACAAACCAAGGGATGGCTGGTTATAGAAAATCTGGGTAAATAAACAGGAACTACAGAGAGTAGTATAATCATCAGAATATAAGAGATAGAAGAAGAAAGAATCTTAGGCGCTGAAGATACTATAGAGGAAATAATATCATTGATCAAAGAAAACAGCAAATCCAACAAATTCTTAACACAAAACATCCTGGAAATCTGGGACACCATGAAAAGACCAAAACTAAGAATAATAGGGGTAGAAGAAGGAGAAGAATTACAGCTCAAAGGCCCAGAAAATATATTCAACAAAATTAGAGAAGAAAAGTTTCCCAACCTAAAGAAGGATATTCGTATGAAGGTACAAGAAGCATACAGAACACCAAATAGACTGGATCAAAAAAAACCCAAAACATCCCATTGTCATATAATAATCAAAACACAAAACGTACAAAATAAAGAAAGAATATTAAGAGCTGCAAAGGAAAAAGGTCAAGTAACATATAAAGGTAAACCTGTCAGAATTACACCTGATTTCTCTATGGAAACCATGAGAGCCAGGTCTTGGATAGATGTACTGCAGGCACTAAAAGTCCATGGATGCAAGCCCATACTATAGAAGTTGTCATCAAAAACCTCTCAACAACAACAAAAAAGCCCAGGACCAGATGATTTTAATGCAGAATTTCTACCAAAACTTCCAAGAAGAGCTAATACTTATACTCCTTAATGTGTTTCACATAATAGAAACAGAAGAGTCATTGTCAAACTCTTTTTATGTAGCTACAGTTACTCTGATTCCAAAACCACACAAAACTCAACCAAGAAACAGAATTACAGACCAATCTCACTCATGAACATCAATGCTAAATTTCTCAATAAAATACTGGTAAACCGAATCCAAGAACACAATCAAGAAATCATCCATTATGATCAAGTAGGCTTTATCCCAGAGATGCAGGGCTGGTTCAACATACGGAAATCTATCAATGTAATCCATCATATAAATAAACTGAAAGAAAAAAAATATGGTCATTTATTTCGATGCTGAAAAAGCAATTGACAAAATTCAGCACCCCCTTATCCTAAAGGTATTGGAGAGATTAGGGATACAAGGTACATACCTAAATATAATAAAATCAATATACAGCAAGCCGACAGCTAACATTAAATTGAATGAAGAGAAACTCAAAGCCATTCCACTAAAATCAAGAACAAGACAAGGCTGTCCACTCTCTAAATACCTCTTCAAAATAATATGTGAAGTTCTAAAAATAGCAATAAGACAACATAAGAAGATCAAGGGGACTCGAATTGGAAAGGAAGAAGTCAAACTTTCGTTATTTGCAGATGATATGATAGTGTACATAAGTGACCCCAAAAACTCTACCAAAGGATTCCTACAGCTGATAAATACCTTCAGTAATGTGGCAGGATACAAGATCAACTCAAAAACAAAATCAGTAGCCCTCCCATACTTAAAGAATAAAGAAGCAGAGAGGGAAATCAGAGAAACATCACCTTTCACGATAGCCACAAAAAGCATAAAGTGTGTTGGGTAACAATAACCAAGGAAGTGAAATATCTATTTGACAAGAACTTTAAGTCTTTAAGGAAAGAAATTGAAGAGAATATCAGAAAATCAAAGGATCTCCCATTTTCTTAGATTGGTAGGATCAACATGGTAATAGCAATTCTATAGATTCAATGCAATCCCCATCAAAATCCCAACAAAATTCTTCACCTACCTTGAGAGAACAATAATCAGATTTATAAGGTAAAACAAAAAACCCAGGATAGCCAAAACAATCCTATACAATAAAGATCCTTCCAGAGGCATTACCATCCCTGACTTCAAACTCTATTACAGAGCTATAGTAATGAAAACAGCTTGGTATTGGCATAAGAAAAGAGACGTTGACCAAGGGAATCAAAGACTCGGATATTAATCCACACACCTATGAACACCTGATTTTTGACAAAGGAGCTAAAAGTATACAATGGAAGAAAGAAAGCATCTTTTAAAAATGGTGCTGGCATAACTGGATGTCAACCTGAAGAAGAATGAAAATAGATCCATATCTATCACTATGCACAAAACTCAAGTCCAAATGGATTAAAGAGCTCAATGTAAATAAAACTGACCACACTGAAACTGATAGAAGAGAAAGTGGGAAGTATCCTGCAATGCATGGGCACAGGAGACCACTTCCTACATATAACCCCAGTAGCACAGACAATAAGAGCAACAGTGAATAAATGGGACCTCCTGAAACTGAGAAGCTTCTGTAAAGCAAAGGATACTGACATTAAGACAAAAAGGCAACCTACTGAATGGGAGAAGATTTTCACCAACCCTGCATCAGACAAAGGCCTGGTCTTCAAAAAATATAAACAACTCAAGAAACTAGACATTAAAATTCTAAATAACCCATTTAAAAAATGTGGTACTGAACTGAACAGAGGATTCTCAACAGAAGAAGTTTAAATGGCCAAAAGATACTTAAGGTCAGGTTCAACTTTCTTAGTGATCAGGGAAATGCAAATCAAAACAACTTTGAGAAACCATCTTACACCTGTCAGAATGGCTAAAATCAAAAACACCAATGATAACCTATGCTGGAGAGGATGTGGAGCAAGGGGAACACTCATCCATTGCTGCTGGGAATGCAAACTTGTGCAACCACTTTGGAAATCAGTGTGGCGGTTTCTCAGGAAACTGGGAATCAACCTACCCCAGGATCAAGCAATATCACTCTTGGGAATATACCCAAGAGATGCCCAAATCATACTACAAAAGATTTGTTCAGCTGTGTTCATAGCAGCACTATTTGTAATAATCAGAACCTGGAAACAACCTAGATGCCCCTCAATGGAAGAATGGATAAACAAAGTGTGGCACATATACACATTAGAGTAAAAATAATGACATCTTGAATTTTGCATGCAAATGGATGGAAATAGAAAACACTATCCTGAGTGAGATAACCCAGACCCAAAAAGATGAATATGGTATGTACTTACTCATTAGTGGATTCTAGCCATAAACAAAGGACATTGAGTCTATAGTTCACAATCCCTGAGAAGCTAAATAATAAGGGTAACACAAAGAAAACCACATATAGATCCTCCTGGAAATTGGAAGCAGACAAGATCACTGGAAAATTGAAAGAATGGGGTAGGGTTGGGGTGGTAGAAGGGGATCGGGGGAGAGAGAAGGAAGAAGGGGAGGATTGGGGAGAGCTTGGAAGAGTGGGATGGTTGAGATGGAGGAAGGGTGAATATGGGAGCAGGGAAGAAGATATCTTAATAAAGGGAGCCATTTTAGGGTTGGCAAGAGGCTTGGCTCTAGAGGGGTTCCCAGGTGTCCACAGGGATGTCCCCAGCTAGGTCCTTGGGCAGTAGAGGAGAGGGTGCGTGAACTGGCCTTGTCCCATAGCCACACTGATGAATATCTTGAGTATCACCATAGAACCTTCATTTGGTATGGATGGAGATAGAGACAGAGACTCACATTGAAGCACTGGACTGAGTTCCCAAGGTCCAGTTGAAGAGCAGATGGAGTGAGAAGATGAGCAAGGAAGTCAGGACAGCGAGGGGTTGGTCCACCCACTGAGACAGTGTGACTGATCTCATGGGAGCTCACCAAGGCCAGCTGGACTGGGACTGAACGAGCCTGTGATCAAAAGAGACTCTCTGAATGTGGCTGGCAATGGGTAGAAAAAGGGGAAATGGTGTAGGAGGGTCTTCTATTTGTGTATTGCCCTCATTGGTTAAATAAAGAAAACTGCCTTGGCCTTTTGATAGGGCACCCCTTAGGTGGGCGGAGTAGATAGAACAGGAATGCTGTGAGAGAGAAGGCAGTGTGGCAGACGCCATGCTTCTCCAGCACAAGATGGACACTCGTTAGACTCATGCCGGTAAGCCACAACTCATGTGGCGATACACATTAATGGAGATGGGCTAAAATAATATGTGAGAGTTATCTAATAAGGGGCTGGAGATAATGGGCCAGGCAGTATTTAAATGAGTACAGTTTCTGTGTAATTATTTCGCTATAAGCTAGCCAGGCACCGGGCGGCGGGAGCCGGGTGGCCACTGGGACCAAAAGCAAGCCCGTGCGCCTCTAGCAACAGGGTGTAACTGAGATGCCAACGATAATGGCACTGTGATTTGATTCTACTGCATGTACAGGCTTTTTGGAATCCTAGTCTATTTGGATGCACACCTTCTTAGGCCTGGATGGAGGGGGGAGGGCCTTGGACTTCTCACAGGGCAGGTTCCCTGCCCTCTCTTAGGACTGGAGGGGAGAGTGGAGGGTGAGTTGTAGGGAAATGGGAAGAGGGGTGGAGGTGGAAATTTTGAATAGTATTATTTATAAATCAATAAAAATATACATTTATATAAAAAGATAAAAAAGAAATAGAATGGAACTATGTAGCGAAAGTAAACCCCATTCAACCTGACTTTTTTCTTCAATAAAGCAGCTTTTTTGAAATAAAAAAAAAGAATGGTATGATACAGGATCCATCCTTCTGCTAAACGCAGGAAACATACCTCAACCTCAGAGAGATATTACCTCAGAATAAAGGATTGGGAAAAGAATTTCCAATCAAATAAACCTATAAAACAAGCTGGTGTAGTTATACTAATAACTAACAAAATAGACTTCAAACAAAAATTAATCGAAAGAGATGGAGAAGAACATAACATATTCATTACAGAAAAAGAATCTATCATGATGAAGTTTTAATTCTGAACATCTATGCCACAAATACAAGAGCAACCACATTGTAAAAGAAACATTACTAAAGCTGAAATCACCCATCAAACCACTCACACTAATAGTGGGAGATTTCAACAGCCCACTCTCTCCAATGGACAGGTATGCCAGACAGAAAGTTAACAGCTTAGCAACATAACTTAAAGCTCTAGTACCAAAAGAAACAAACTCACCTGGACGATTAGATGACAGGAAATAATCAAATTGAGGACTGATATCAATAAAACAGAAACAAAGAAAACAATAAAAATGAATCAATGAAACAAAGAATTGGTTCTTCGAGATAATCAACAAGATAGACAAACCCTTATCTAAAGTAATAAAAAGGCAGAGAGATAATATTCAAATTAATAAAGTAAGAAATGAAAAGGGGAATATAGCAACAGACACTGAGGAAATACAGAGAATCATTAGATCATACTTTGAAAACCACAAAATTGGAAAACGTAAAAGAAATGAACAATTTTCTGGATAAATAACATAAAAATTAAATCAAGACCAGATAAACAACTTAAATATACCTATAATAACTAAAAAAAAATAGAAGCAGTCATCCAAAGTATTCCAGCCCCCCCAAAAAAAGGCCCAGGGTCAGATGGTTTCAGCACAGAATTCTATCAGAATTTCAAAGAAGATCTAATAGCAATACTCCTCAAATTGTTCCATGCAATAGAAGCAGAAGGAACATTGCCAAACTCTTTTTACGAGGCTCCATTTATCCAAACCACACAACTGCGCAACTGAGAAAGAGAATACAGACCAATCTCTCTCATAAGCATTAATGGAAAATACTCAATGAAGTACTTGGAATTCAAATCCAAGAATACATTTAAAAAATCATTCAGCATGATAAAGTAGGCTTCACCCCAGAGATTCAGGGGTAGTTTAACATATGAAAATCAGTTAGTGTAATCCACCATAAATATAAAAGAAAATCAGTCAACAAATTCCAACAGCCCTTCATGAAAAAGGTCTTGAAGTGATCAGGGATACAAGGAACATACCTACACATAATAAAGGCAATATACATCAAAGTCAAGAGCCATACAGCCCTCTTTTGATGGCAGTGTGTTGATTTCTTAGAAAATTAGGGAACAACCTTCCTCAAGGCCCAGTAATACCACTTTTGGGTATATATCCAAACGATGCTCAATCGTCCCACAAGGACATGTGCTCAACCATGTTCATAGCAGCTTTGTTTGTTATAGCCAGAACCTGGAAACAACCTAAATGCCCCTTGACCAAGGAAAATATGGTACATTTGCAAAATGGAATACTACACAGCAAAAAATGACAACATTTTGAATTTTGCAGGCAAATGGATGGAGCTAGAAAACATCATTTTGAGTGAGGTAACCCAAACACAGAAAAGCAGTCATCACATATACTCACCCATAAGTGGTTTTTAAACATAAAGCACAGAAAACCAGCCCACAAATCACAATCCCAGAGAACTTAGACAACAATGAGGACATTAAGAGAGACTTGCATAGATCTAATCTACATGGGAAGTAGAAAAAGACAAGATCTCCTGAGTAAATTGGGAGCATGGGTACCTTGGGGGAGGACTGAAGGGGAGGGGAGAGGAAGGAAGGAGAGCAGAGAACAATGTAGAACTCAATAAAAATCAATTTAAAAAACAAGTAAAAATTATTAACTAAAAAACATATTCTGAAAATGGTTTTTCTTCTCTCAAATCATCCCAGATCCTCAACTCTTCTTTTACATACCCTTTTTCCCTCTCTTTGTAATAGAAAATATGCATTTTAATAATAATAATAATAAGTATAAACAAAACAGACAAAACAAACAGAAGAAGAAGCACAAGAAATAAATACAGAGGCAGAGAGACAAATAGCTCTCTATTCTGTTTTTTCTTCTAGGGTGATTCCAGCCTCACTGTTTTGTATTCTATTCCTAACCTCTGTGGTCATATGAGTTATAGCCAGCTTATCAAAGACTTCACAGCTAACACCCATATATAAGTAGTATGTGCTTCAGTGTTTTTATTATGAATGTTATGATAATACAGAAATGTTTTTCTGTGTCTGAGATGAATCCTCCCACCAACTACATTTATGAGATGTATAGCACATATTACTTTGTATATAATGAATCATTCTTGAATTCCAACTCAAGGACAATTTTATACTGGTAAATTCATTTTTTGTGTATTTCTTTGGGGTAATTTGTTTGATATTATTAATTCATTGAGAATTTCATGCCAGATATTTGGTCATATTCATCCCATTCTCCTGGCTCTTACAAACTTCACTCTCCTCCTCTTCCCACCCAGCTTTGTATCTTATTCATTTTTTTAGCCTGTTAGAAAATGTTTGTGTAGCCCACATATTATGAGATGCATCACTCTGAGTGGGAGCATAACTGACTGGACAGGGGTCAGATGTTTAAAGAAAAGAGACTTCTCTCAGCAGCCGTCAGTTACTAATGTGTCTTCAGTTAGAGTTGAGACTCTTGCCCAGTTCTCTCCTTGTTAGATTTGATCCGACTTGAGCTTGCAGTCCTGTGTGTGTTGCCACAACCTTTCTGAATTCATATGTGTCCCTTCCTGAGTGTGTCCATAAAACAGTCATTCTGTAGTCATTTTCTGTCTTTGTTGCTAAACTCTTTCCAGCCACTGTTCTGCACTGATCACTGAGCCTTGGAAAGAGGGTATATTATATAGATGTCCCATTTGAGGCTGATGAATAAATCTTCAGTTCCTTCCTTATTTATGCTCATGACCAGTTTTGGATCTCTGTGATGAACTCCATCTACCAGCAATAGATGCTTCTCAGATAAAGACTGAGAGAGTCACTAATATACAGGTATAATAAAAAGTTTTAAATCTATTACCTGATACTAGATACTGGAAAGGCATCTATTGCTGGAAAATGTTAATAGATTCTTTCCTAGGGTCAAAGAGTTATTTGGTCATAGGTAGTCACTGGTAATTTAGTCACTCTATAGAGGATAACTTCATGTGCAAGAAATTTTGAGCAACACAAATAGGCTTGACAAATCTCAAGAAAGAAAAAAAGACACAAAAGTGAGTTGATAAAGAAAGGGGATGCTTCTGGGAAGATTTGATAAGATGAATATAATCAAATATACAATATTATCAAAAGAGAAGTAAATACATTAAAAATAGTTTGGAAGTTGAATAAATAAAACACAACACACACACACACACACACACACAGAGTATTATGTAGTGTCATTTACTCTTGTTATGAATGCCAAGACTATTAAAGGCATTTTCTAATTAAAGGTGCTGTGTGAACTGAATAATCACTTGCAATGGCAATTATGTGAATAAAAATACAAAGCAATTTTAAACAATTATGAGCTAATTATTTTTACAGCCACCCCTTTTGTCAATGATAGTTAATATGTAAATAGACATTGAAATGTCATTAATTGAATTTCCTGGCTATTATGATGTTATGCTTTCCTAGATGGAATTTTCTTTGTTTTTCACTCAATTTCTTAACAAAATTTTCAGCATTTACCCTTTGAATCCACAGGATTATAGTAGTGGAATTCCCAAGATAAAAGTCCTAGGGACTCAGACCAACAGCCTTCACATTGCCAAAGACTCCACCCAGTGCCAAGGATGTTTCTTAAGAGACTCAACATGACCGGAAATAAGAATTTGTGTTGCCTTTATTCTCATATTCTCATTAATCAGGTACGTGGAGATTCTGTAATTAAAGTCAATAGTCTACTAAAATTAGCATTATTTTTCTTCTGCATATAATGCATATGTCTCAGGTCAGTACCACAACACTTTTTATTATTTTTAAAATTTTTATTTAAAAACATTTATTGAACCTTCACTTATACTGGACTTCCACAGAGAAGTCAAAATTTTCACTCCTTACTCTATCAAGTTTCTGTCTTGCTCTTCTTGAGGACTTCTTGTCTCTATTGTAATTTCATAAAGACTAGTTAAGGTCTTAGAAACTTGCTTTAAATTGACTTCATTGAGATCAGCCATAGGTATATGATAATTTCTAGAGGAGCAATTGATAAGTCTTCCGGTCTCAGTTTTCAGTGGCTTTAAGAGAGAAGGCAAATCATCCACATCAATAAAATACTATTACCAATTATCCTTATATTTTATATAATTGTCTATCTCAAACTCACTTAATTTACCATGGGCAAGGATGCCTTAATAGGATACACTCCCTGATTTTTGGAACTTCATGGACTTAGTTCAGTTCCAAGAGAATAGTCATTGCAAATTATTCTATGGAATAGGAAATACAACATGTTCATAAGTAACTTGTTTAAGTATAAAGGAAGGCTATCTAATCCAGAACTAATCAGAAAGACATTTTTGGTGAACTGACTGAGGAAAGAGTTTCTGCAATAAGAAGTAACCAGCTAAATAAAAAAATAAAGTGATCTTTTAAGTAAAGTAAGGAAGCATGTATAGTCATAAAACAAGAAAACATGTTTGAGAAGGATGGAACAGAGGCTGCAGAGATAGACAGAAGGAATACAAGAACTTTTCTGCTATTCAGAAAATGTCTGCATGCAGAATTCACGAAATTTTAAGCAGTGAATAGAGCAGAGACACATCAAGAAATACTTCACCAGTGTGCTTTTCATCTGCTTCCCCTTCAGTGTTTATGGTATTCCTTCTTGTTTGTTTCAATTTTCTCCTCTTTCTTTCTATTCCATACTCATGTCCCCTCTCCTCTATTCTTTTGTTTTCATCTACTTCCTTACTAGTATCAGCTAACTAAAGGATGGGAATATTTGGAGAAAACTAACAATAGATTGCTCACAAATGAGTTTAATATTAGTGATAAAACTCTTGCTGAGAAAGCTTTTTATTAAGTGAATTGTGATATTACGTGAGAAAATAACTGTGTTTATATTGCTATTCTTTGTTATCACTTGTATAGTGTGTTTTAGTGGTTTTGACATTAAACTATTGAATTTGTAGGGATGTTCATCTTGATCCTCTTCTTTTATAAAATATTAACTTTTAACTTGACAACATATAAGGTTGTTTTAGCCATCTAAAATATACAGAAATATATACTTAGGAGGGAAAAGTCCACATGGGAGCTTACATGTCCAGATTCTCCAATGGTGATACTTAATGTGCATTCTTGGACATTATTTCTTTTCAAATAAAACTTTTCTTGTTACTAATTTTACTCTATACTCTCCAATCTTCAAATTGAAAATATTTTCAGGCTTACATATATAAAATAACTTAATCTAAATTTCAAACTATTCCATTGCACAAATGCAATTATATAGCTAATAGGTTTGTACTATTCAACATTAATAATATATATTATATATAATATAGGCGGTATAATAAATGTTGCTTACTTAGGCAGAAAACTATCACTGGCATTAGTTTTCTAGAAAGCAACTTGGTATCTCATTTTAATAAATGGTCTTAATTTGTAATTCAAGAGTGAAAGAAAAGTTTTTGTTCTGGAGCATTGGTATTATTGAAAATTCTTTCATCTATGACTTATCACCTTTTGTTGATCACTTTCTTGATTACACTGCTTGTTAAACTAAAAGATAACAAACTACTAATGACTGGTAAGGTTGATTATTAATAACCCTACTGCCCATTGTGTTCCTGTTTTATGAGTTACCTGCACAGACCTTTCTTATCCTTAAAATGAGATCTACTCTTTGCAGTATGAATATTTTGATTCTTCTATCAAACATTATACTATCAATAAAAACGATGATAGTTTTCCAAGCCATGATCAAATAGTAAGAACAGTTTGACATATAAAAAGAAAGACAGGATAAACTATTCAGTTGTGCAGTCATTTAGAAACAAAAAAAAAATAAATAAACCTAATCGAATTATTTTCTACTAGTGTTTGTGAATTTAGTAGGTATGTCTGTTCATGTATCAGTACACGTGTGTGGATTCAAGAGAACAATGATCATTACTGTTCATCAAATACCTCCTATTTTGGTTTGTTTGAGCATGTATGAGAGAGACAGTGTCTCTCACTGGACTGGGTTCAAAAATTCTGTTTGGTTGGTTCAGTCAGTGAAATTTATGGATCTGCCTGTCTGCATATAGGAATTACAAACTCACATTGCTTTGCTTGGATTTTTAACATGGATTCCTGGGGTGAAATTCCAGATCTCTTTCTTGCACAGCAAGCACTTTACCAAATGAACCATCTCAGTCCTGACTTTTGATCTTGATGCTTTTCTTTGGAAATACAACTTTGGAAATGTGAAACTTTGTCCTTCTGACTGTACATGTTTTAGGTTCGTCACAATGAATGACCAAAACTTTTATGCCAAATTAAAGCTCCTTTGATAGAAAAAAATATATTGTGATTTATATCTATCATTGTGCCTCCATCCCTTGCTTCATTGTTTCTGAATTTAAATTATAAGGGTATAACTTATACATAAAAATGCATTTATCATGAAAGTTTTGACAAAAGTATATATAAGTATATACTGTAGATTTTTCATATCAGGTGTAGCCTATATATCCATTCAAATATGTGTCATAACATTGTGTAAAAATACTATTTTTCTCTTCTGGTTCAATAACAAACTAATCACTAAATTCTGCTCTATGCTCCCTAGTCATTATCTGTATAATTATCACTAAGTGGCTTTTTTATTTTTAAACCTGCAGTGTTTTCTTTTGCTTTGATAACTACTCCTACATTCTAACCATCATAATGCCTCTCACGTCTGGTTTTGCTGCACAGAATTTGATTTCTGGCTCCAACATGCACCTGGTATTTGCACCAATCTATTCTACTGCGTGACTATGCCATGTAAGAATTTTTTTCAAGTGGATACAGGCCTGGTGATAAATGACACATAGAAGAGGAAATGACAAGATAATGAATCATTGTCAGTGCCAAGTCTAGAGAGAAGCTTAGAAATGGAATTACAATTGGGGAGACCATGGTGGTCAGTTATATATGAGCTAAACATAAATTATTTGATTGGGTTGCCTAAAAAATTAGTATTTAACAAGCTAAGACAGAAAAGGTAAATTGATATATTAGGTTATATAAAATTTATATAAGTGCTTTTTTGAACTGCAGAAATGTCAGTTTTATACCATTTAAACTACTAACTGCATCTACAGTAGAACAGAGATAAGAAATTAAGTTTGAAAGAATCATCCACTTTTTTCATATAAATGTAACTCTTCAATATAAGCTTCTTATATATTTTGGCTCATAACAATTTTTATTAAAAATATATTATTCACCTTTTTATATAATACTGATTTTCATTTTCCTGTAGTTGGAGTTTTGATATTTTTTTAAAGGTATCTGTTAAAGAAATCATATGAAGGCCAGGCTGTGGTGAGACATGTCTTTAGTCACAGCACTCAGGAGCCAGAGGCATGTGGATCTCTGAGTTTGAGGCCAGCATGGTCTACAAGAGATTGTTCCAGGACAGGCTCCAAAGCTACGGAGAAACCCTGCCTTGAAAAACCAAAAGAAAAAGAAAAAAGAAAGAAATCATATCAAGGTACATTCCAATTTTCAATGTATGAAACTCTTTTTTCCCTCGAGGTGTTATTCACAGAACTTCAGCAGATTATAAAGAATTTGATGATACAATGGAAATCAGTTACCTTTGCCCTTCTGTTAATGCTTCCTTGGATAGTACAAAAGTAGCTTTACATTTATATGGTTAGTATGAGATTCTTGATAGGATAAAACAGCAAGTTCTTAATACAAGTGTTTACTTTACTCTTGATACACTTCCCTTATTTCAAGGTTATCGCAGAGTACCTAAACCTTGGACACTCTAAATCGTCATCAGAGGTAATGGCAAGTGTTTGGCAGATTATAGGCAGCTGATATAAACCAACATATATCCACTAATATAAACCAACACATCCCCTGTGTTTTTTCTTCATCTTAGTCATAAATGTTTTCTTTGTATTTAATTTTTTATTTTATTTTGTATTTAAAGCAGATATTCAACCTGCTTGCAATGCTGCCAACAACAGAACTCTTGTTTTACCAGAGGGCATAACATAGTACTTGGAAAACAGTACAAATTCATAATGGATATAAGTAGAATAGAGATATTAATTCTTCAAAATATGGATGACCAGGAGGAATTATTTTTTTCAATATGTATTTTGGAACAATTTAAGTGTGTTTTTTCAATAGTTATTTATTGTAAAGGATATTTTCTAATATACAGTCACTTTATAGTAATGAATTCACAAATAATACATTTTACTGCTAGGTTATTATTCTGGTAACTGCTTTGCTTGTTTTGTTTTGGGTATTGTAGATAACTCAAGAAAGATACAATGAATGAAGCAAATTATTCTGAAGTAGCTGAGTTTATATTCCTGGGATTATCAATCTACAGACCAACACAAATTTTCCTCTTTGCATTTTCTACAATATCATATGCATCCATTTTTCTAGGAAATTTCTTAGTCATACTTACAGTTATCTTTGATACCCATTTACATTCACCCATGTACTTCCTTTTAGCTAATCTTTCATTTGTTGACTTATGCTTTTCTACTTCAGTTGTTCCTAAGTTGATTTCTGATCTATACTCCAATCACAATACCATTTCATTCCAGGGCTGTATTTTCCAGATGTTTGTCCTTCATGTCCTGGGGGGTTGTGAGATGGTGTTGCTGGTAGCCATGGCCTGGGACAGATATGTGGCCATATGCAAGCCCCTCCACTACCTGACCATCATGAGCCCACAGAAGTGCATTTTGCTTCTGATTGTTACCTGGATTATTGGTCTCATTCATTCAGTGTCTCAATTAGCTTTTGTTGTCCATTTGCCTTTTTGCAGTTCTAATGAGATAGATAGTTTTTATTGTGACCTTCCTAGGTTCATCAAACTGGCCTGCATAGACACCTACAGGATGGAGTTCTTGGTAACTGTTGACAGTGGACTAATATCGGTCACTACCTTCTTCTTACTGATTGTCTCTTACATATTCATACTGTTCACTGTATGGAAACAGTCCTTGGGCAGTATGTCCAAGGCCCTCTCTACACTTTCTGCTCACATCTCTGTGGTCATTTTGTTCTTTGGACCATGCATCTTTGTGTACATGTGGCCATTACCTACTGTACCAGTGGATAAGTTTCTTGCTATTCTGGATTTCACGATTACGCCTATCTTGAACCCTGCCATTTACACACTGAGGAACAAAGACATGAATGTGGCAATGAGGAGACTGAGTAAACAGCTCCTGAGTAGGAAAGGTATCTGCTAAATTTCCCAGAAGAATATACAACCAGAATACTCTATTATAAATACAAATGAGAAATGACCTTCTCTGCTTTGATGTGATTTATTATTCCTACTCCAACACCTTGATAAATTTGAATAATTTATTTCAAGTTTGTAATGAAATGATCACCTATTTATTGATGATTAGCTATGTAATGTTACATTCTTATTGTTTGTATATCATTTATACATTGCATTTCTTTACTTATTGTTTACATATTCACTGGTTATTATGAAACATATTGTAGAATATTTAGAAATCACTAGAGGAAATGAAAGTAACAAAATATGTATTGTTTTCACACTTGAAATTTCATTTTTGCCTCCCAGTGTTTCTTGTACTATTTTTCTTGTTTGGGTCTAAGTTTAACCAAAGCAGGCCTCAAATACAAAATCTTCCTGTATCAGCCTCCTAAGCACTAAGATTAAAATGTGCATCATCACATTCTTCTTGCTTTTTACTTGTGTGTGTGGTGAATGAGTGAATGACAAGACTGTATGGTGTGAGTGAAGGTCAGCAGGAAGAGGAGATAGATGTAATCTGGACTCTTGTGGGAAAGGGAATGCAGAGAGAGGGAAGTAAGGTAGAAAGGTCAAGCACTAGGATGTTGTTGGTGGGAGTGTATTTGAAGAGATGAACTAATTTAGGAGCTGGGAGCAAGGGACAGGAGTGGGAAGGCGTGATTCATGGGGAAGGGGATGCTACTTCAAAATCTAGCAGCTCCTTGGAGAGAAGAATGGTATTCAAAAGGGGGTAGTTAAACATGGAAGAGGAAAACATAGAGTTTAAGGTTGTGTGAGTAAAGGAGGGAGAGAAGAAGGCAGTACAGGGGAGTAGAAAAGAAGAGGGGAGAAAAGTGGGGGAAGGGAGTAAGCACTGGAGCAGGGGTCAGAGATGGAAGCTGAAAAGGAGCACTGTCTTTAGTTAGGCTGACATGAATATTTACTAGAACACAGATCTGTTTTTCTGGAAGGATGGCCAAAAGAAGGCATGTACATGCACAATGAACTCCCTTAAACTTCAGGATTGCTAGCAATACAGGAAGTTCCTCTTGTGTATGCACCAATGTTTACCAATGTTGTTGCTTAGCAACCTTGAGTTGATCAACCATATCTGGGGATGTCAGAAGCTATTTAACCTGCCCTACTACCTTTGTGGGGGACCTTGTGGGCATATCCTGATTTTCTATAAGTTGACAGTGTGTTTAGGAATTAGTGGGTCTAAGTCCCTGTGAAAATCAAAAGGTTCAGGGACAGGCACATGAGACCAGCAGCTATTTCAGAAATGAAAAACATGGCTCAGGGAATTAAAGAAAATACACCTATAGAATTCTGTATTGTCTCATGAAAATAATTGTTGGATTTTTTACATGACTTTATTATTTATTCAGTTAACCAAAACCATCAGAAATATGAATTATCCTGCATATATTAACACATGGCTGAAGCCAAACAGGTCTGTGAGGCTGTCTAGCACAAGGTAGATAGGAAATATGCTGGCCTCAAAATTTAATAAAAAATCTTGTCAATACCAATGGTTTGAAAACAGATTTTTCCATCCCTAAGCAACAAACAAGGAAATTATAAGGAAATGTCCTAGTTGTACTTTATACAACTAAACTCCACTACCTGCAGGAAGGAACACAAAGGTTACTAAAAGAATGAAACCTGGAAGATGGATATGTTCCATTTTGTAGAATTTAGAAAATTAAAATACGCATACTATTACCTTGATACCTAGTCAGAATCTCAAAGGAAAACTGCTTTGAATTCAGAAAAGCCTGATTTGTTCATCACACATTTGCTAGAAGTTATGGCTATCATGGGAATACAAATTAAGACTGACAGTGCTCCAGTATATGTCTCTAAGAAAATGAAACAGCTTTTTGCTTATGATAATATAAGGCATAGTGCAGGTATACCACACAATCTACAGGGCAAGTAGTTATAGAAAGCTCAAATTGAACTCTAAAATTATATACTAAATAAACAGAAATTGGTAATAAAGACTCCCAGAAATGAATGCATAAAACTTTATTAACTTTGAGTTCTCTAAATACTATTGAGATAGAACACCCGCTAAGGTGAGACATTAGATAGTAGAAAAATATGCAGAATTAAATCAGTATGTATACTTTCATTTCTGAACTCAGAATGGAAATCAGGATATGTGTTACATTGTGGAATGGCTTTTGCATTTGTTTCCACAGGAGAAGAAATCTATGGATACCATCAAATTTGATTAAGATTCAATTTGAATAAGAAAGACTTATTAATTAGAAGAAATAATTCTTCATCAAACAGCATGGCCATTTAATCTAAACTATCCTTTGTACCTAACAAATCTTTTTCATTTTAGCAGAAATAATTTGCCAAAAGGGAACCTCCTAAAAATTTGGGTTTGGGGAAGGTTTTGTTTTTGTCTTTTCAGGAAAATAAAGGTAAAAATCTAAGGGAACTGATGACCACTAAACCAATATGACATTTGAAGAAAAATCATGAATCATCTAAAGATAATATCCCAAGAAAAAGAGTAAATCGATATGCTTGTATATCACATCTGTAACAGGATAAAACTTCATAAATCTTCCTAAGTATTTGTTGCTGCTATTTTCTACAGACATATAATGCAAATGGTCTCTTTGTGGTCTCAGTCCAATTAAAAATTAAAATTAGCTTTGGGGCTGGAGTGTGGCTCTATCCTTCTCTAAACCCAAGCATGCTTGTTAAAGTAAATTACAAAATCTCTGTCTCATGTGAGAAGAGCCACCTTATATGGGACAGAAGAAAAGCCAAAATTTAGGGACACTTTATTGCCACTAATCTCATAAACCTTGGTTTTATTTTGACTCTTTAACAGCTTTTCCTAAGGTATAAATATTTTCTCAAAATTTACAAAATTAATGCACATATATTAACCTTTTATCATGATATTAATGGTTATATGGAGTACTAACTAAACTTCTTGTGTATGATTTCGGTTAGAGTTTCTATCAGTTTCTGCAGTGAATCATGATCACATCTCACAGTGAATACTGAAGTCTCCAAAAGGAAGATGGGGCCCCATGATGACTATTCTACAAGGATGTTATGATGATAACATTCATAAGCTGCAAAACGCATCCTAAAGATCGTCTTTGAACCAGAAACTTCTCAGGACAATTTTGAGGTGGATAGCTAACACCATCCAGCCTCACAGACTAGTCTAGCCAGGACTTGAGACAAGTTCTGAACTTTCCCATTACGCAGAGACTAGACAACAAATGATATAGCTATCTTTTCCAGGACTTAACAATTATAACATTTTTTTTTCTAAAGACACTATCACACCCAGATAGCAAGAAGTAAACTTTAGAACAGGATGCCCACATTACCAACTTGTGGGGTGGTTGGATTTTGTTTGATCAATGGATTATGGATATATGTCATTGTTTAGGGGAAATGGTTACAAGGTTTTTTTTTGGTAATGGTCAGTATGATTGCTAAACAAAGGAGATTATATTCACAGTTCTTGTTTTGAAAAGAAAAAAGGAGAATGCAGATAAGATAGAATAAATGGGTAGATTATTCAATCTACTCTGAAAAGAAATAGATATGATGAGATAAAAAGGTAGATATTGAATCTATTTTTAAAAAGCAACTACTAGTTTTAAATATTTTTACATTGGATTGACTTTTATATAATGTACACAAATTTTGTATATTGATTCAAATTTGAGATTAATTTTGTCAGAACATACTATACATACATTTCTACTCTTGTTAAAGATATTGTACCTATCTAGCTAATTTAAAAATGAAATGTAATTTCCAGAACTTGAAAGTTATTATTACCATTATTTCAGATAATAATGAAATGAAGGTTAATAATTATTCACCAAGTACAATCAAACTTTTGGTCACATTTATTTTTCAAGGTTAAAGAAAGATATATTTTAGACAGACATGTCATTTCAAACACTTCAGATATCTACTGAATATGGCATTTCAGATGTTTTTATAACATGGGTTATTTTTTTATGACAATGAGGCATGTCTGCTCATGGCAGCAACAATCTACTTCAGAGACAATGATGAACACTGAAGAAATTTCACATGGAGTTTACTTTTTATGACAAATTAAACCACTGGACAAGAAAATGCCCTTGCCTACATTGCTGATATTATGTAGTACAAAATGGACAAGCAGGGCACAGAAGATGGTGACTGTCAAGGCAAGGCAAGATAGTCCTTCACAAATCCTGATTTATAGAAAAGCCTATAGAATATTCTAGGTCTTTAGGCAGAAGATGGATGCCCCAACATTGCAGAGGAACTGTGGGTTATTTGCCAGGCAACCAGTTATTTGTGTCATTTCTCACAGATTTTGGAGGTTGTTTGCTTGTACATCCTGCTTATTTAGTTAATATTATTTCTCTCTCATGTCTCTGAGGGAGTTGAAGACTAGTAGTGATTGTTGGAATTTTTCTTGTTTCACATATACAGGAAAGAAACTCACTAAAAATGTAAAGAATATAAGGTTGGGAGATATCAATTGAATAGTAATTCAAGTTAGGATATAAAGTTAATTAGGTATAAAACTTTGGAGTCACTAAGATAGGATAGATAATGGAGTATTTTCTCTCAGTTTGTCAAATGCAAGTGGACTAGACACTGTTGATATATTTATTGTCTTTATAAATTATATATAGTTATTGTATGTAGTTTTGCTTCTATTGGTTTAATCTTTTTATTTTTAGGAAAAAGGGAAATGTAGTGATATTTTGTCTGTGATCTAACAAAGTTTGCCTGAAGATTAGAATGCAGATCTAAGCTACTAGTTCACCATAGAGGCCAGGCAGTTGTTGAAGGAGGCTGTTTGTTGGTAACCAGTTGCTCAGACCTGAAATAATCACACAAACTATATTATTTAAATCACTGCTTGGACCATTAGCTCTAACTTCTTATTGGCTTACTCTTACATCTAACTTTAACCCATTTCTATTAGTCTGTGTATCGCCACATGGCAGTGGCTTACCAGGTAAAGTTTCATCTGGCTCTGGAAGGGATAAATGGCTTCTCTCTGACTCTGCCCATCTTTCTTCCAGCATTCAGTTTAGTTTTCCCCACCTACCTCTATTCGCTGCTCAAGCTCAAGACAGTTTCTTTGTTAACCAATAGTATTCCCAGCATACAGAGGGGAATCCCACATCACCTCCCCTTTTCTGCTTAAATTAAAAGGAAGATTTTAACTTTAACTTTAGCTAAGTAAACAGGAAGTGCATTGTAAGCAACTTTCAAAACTCTAGAAATGACAGAGCCATCTCACTAACTGGACAGTCACCCAAAGTTCTTTGTAGGATTGGGGCATCCATCTTCAAATTATAATTCCATAGTATCTGACAGACTTTTCATGAAGCAGGAACTTTCAAAGACAGTTTTGCCTATATTGTCAGTTTTTCAGTAACTTTCATCTGTTTCCTGCAGATGTCTCACAGACTCTTTCATGAAGCAGAAACCCCAAAGGATCATCTCACTTTTAGGCAAGTTCAGCAGTCATTTTCTGAGGGTCCTGAATGTCCAGTTCGTCAAACAGTCCAGGCAAGAGCAGTTTCTTGCCCAAATAGCTAATCAACTCAATGTCTCTTTGATGCCCATCTTCCTCTTGAAGTAGATTGGTACTGCCAGGAGCATATGTACCTCACTGCCATGAAAAGTCATAAATTCTTAGAACACCTTAAATGTCATATTCTGTAGATTTTGAAAGAGTTGAAGAATCCCTATCCATCTGAAATACATTTCTTAAAGGAGCTGTGGCATGCCACCAGCAAAATGCTGGCTACCAAAAAGCCATGCTTAACTCTGCTCCTTTCTGTCTAAAATTACTTTTTAAGCTATCTCAGATTTTAAGTGGATTTAGATGGCCAAGTTGGCATTCTAATTTGTTGGTTCTCAGCTGCTCAGCTCTGAAATACTCACACAGAAACTATATTATTTAAATCACTGCTTGACCCATTAGCTCTAGCTTCTTATTGGATAACTCTTACATCTAAATTTAACCCATTTCTATTAGTCTGTGTATCGCCACATGGCAGTGGCCTACTGGGAAAGGTTCCACCTGGCTCCAGCAGGGCTATATGGCTTCTCTCTCATTCTGCCCATCTTTCTCCCAGCATTCAGTTTAGTTTTCCCCACCTACCTTATTTTCTGCTCAGGCTCAAGACAGTTTCTTTATTAACCAATGGTATTCATAGCATACAGAAGGGATTTCCACATCAGGCAGTGTTTGCACATACCTGTTATCAAGGCAGACAGATCTCTGTGAGTTTGAGTCCACCTTGGGCTACATGAGTTTGGATCTGCCTAAAAGAGAAACAACCAACACAAAAGTGATCCAAAAACTTGGGAAAACATCCTTTATTCCCAGCCCTAGGCATGTGGAAACAAGAATAATATGGTTTGGTGGAAGAGGGAATATACAGTGGGAGGAGATAAAAGTTCAGATTCAGTCTGAGGTTTTAGAGAGAGCATTCAGTCTGAGATTTCATAGGGTCAAGATTGTCCCTTTGGTCTGATTGGGGAAGAGCCACTAGCCAATCACACCAAGTTGGGATGTGTCTACCGGGACCCCAGGTAGAAAATTGAGAGAACACAGGTACGCGCTCTCTCCATGTGGTGTCCGCCAGAAGGATTGGATCACGACTTGGGTGGGCCAGGCAGTATTTCAATAAATACAGTTTCAGTGTAATTACTTTGGGTACACACCGGGAGCCTGGTGGCATAAGAGGCCCTGCGCTGGGAATGCAGCCCGAACCCCTCATTGCAACATTGGTCTGAGGATTCAATAGAGGTAAGAACTAGTGTCAGACTGTTCTGTTTTTTGTTTTGTTATTTTGTTTTTTGGTCTTTCAACATTAACCCCTTTATTTGACTCTGGGTTTTTATTATTAAGACCAATTAGAATTTGGGCAAATCCAAGCCTACTACAAAGTGTGAAGAAAACTCTTCATTGAATAAATTGAGAACCAGGTGCTAAAGACACATTGTTAGCATTATGCCTTTTCTTTAATTTTTGACTAACCCATTGAAATGCATCTCTTAACATTTATATATTCACAGACCTGAAGATCTTACTTATTGTCATATATTTACTGGCTTTCTATTCTAAATGGTGAAATTTCATGTAATAGTTTGAATAATTTATTCATGAAAGTTTCTTTCCTTGCCACCCAATCATTTCTTCCTTCCTACCTTGACTCTCATCCTTTATTTACTCCTCATTTTAATTTCTGTATGCTTTCATTATATTTTCAGGTTTGAAGTCAGAAGATTAGGAAGTCAAATTGCTAGCTGATAATATGGAATTTTCATCTTAAGTCCTTTAGAGACATTATGTTTTATTGATGATAAATATTATTGATTTTCCTCTGTTAATAAGCTCAATAAATTAGCAAAGCTGTAGTTTAAATATAGATATCTAGCTCCAAAGCCTTCAATATCCATTCCAAACTAAAAGGTAATTAATAGAGAACTTGATATTGAGAATTCAAGAAAATTAATGGTATTTGTAAAACAAGAAACTTGAATCTTTATGATAAAATACAAAAACAGTATTTACATAAATTTAGGGTTATTTCATTGTACAGAAAATTCAGTGCACTTATCCTTGAATGTCAATGGCTATTTCACATATCTTTTATTAATTTTGTGTGAATTATCAAAGAACTATGATTATTTTATACACACCTTCTCTCATTTCCCTTTAATATCTATTAACTACCTTCTTGTGGTATTATCTATATCTTAGATAATATGGCGTCTAGTAATGCAAACATAATCACATAACATTAGAATAAGTTTAGTGGTCTGTGAACACCATAGTTCTCCAAGTTGAGACTTAGAACTTGTCAGATTACAGTAAGAAGTCATTAGATATGAGCAGGTAAAACTGCTTTAAGTAATCAGAAGTCTCAAGGATTTGTTGGAAGGGAAAACTTGTTAAATATATTTATAAATAAAACAAACAAACAAACCTTAAATGAGAGGTTGGGATGAAAATTGATGCATTCTTTTTATGAAGTGCTTAATCTATAAAGATCAAGTTTTAAAACAGGTTCTTCTTTTGGATGACATTTCCTTTAATTCTCCCTTAAACCTAACACTATTATAGTATATTTTCTGCTGTGAATAGTATTGGTACAAGGACTGGATTTAATATCACCAGTACCTGTCAGAGTTGACTTACCCAGGGTTTTAGCTTCCTACCCTGTAATCTACTCTGACAAAGCATCAAGTTCTATATGCCCAAAAGGATCCAAAGAAGGTAGATGGATACCTATAGGAATGAATGATCTAAAAGAAATTAAACAAGCAGTAGTAACTTATGGTTTGCATTCCACATTTGTTAAGGAGATGGTAAAGACATGAGCAGTTAGCATTAAGGCTACCCCACATGACAGGCTTCAGTTAGTTTCAGCAGTCCTGAATGATCAGGCCCAACTGCTGAAAGGTGGAAATGTTATTTCAGAGAAGAGTCAAAAATTTTAGAACAATAAAGAAAAGCAAAAGGATTTGAGATTTCCAAAGATCAAATTCTTGCTGAGGGTACTCATGCTGAACCACAGGCTCAAGAACTTTACAATGAACAAATCTTGTCCCTAAGCCACAAAGCAGCCTTGAATGCTAGGGACAAGATTCAAGAACTAGGAAAATTAATGAATCATATACCATGGTTAAACAGGGGCAGAGAGAACACTTTATTGACTTTTTAACAAAGATTAACCAAGGGTGTACAAATAGGAGTAACAGCCCCAGATGCTAGATGAGTACTTATAGAATCTCTGACTTCTGAAAATACCAACTTAGAATGCAAAAAGATCCTATCCAGTCTACAGCCAGCTGTTGGGATAACACCTGATCTAATAGTTCCTTTAAGCAAAACCTTAGATGGTGACAAAGACTTAAATAGTCCCAGAGAATTAACAGCTGAAGTGGAACAGAAATTGATTGTTGTTGAAGAAAAATTACAGGAGGCACATGTGGATAGGGTGAATCCAAATCTTAATTACATTGTAGTCACATTGCCTTCCAGAATTTCCCCTACAGGAATTTTAATGCAAAAGGAAGATATTATCTTAGAATGCATCTTTTTACCACATAAACCAAGAAAAAATTAAAAACTTATGTGGAAATGTCTCTGGATTACTTATAAAAGGAAAATTGAGACTTCATTAACTAGCAGGAATAGACCCAGCAGAAATTATAGTGACTTTTAATACTGATGAAATTAAAATGTTAAGGGAAGACAATGAACCTTGACAAAGAGCTTGCCCTAATTTTTTAGGAGAGATTAATAGCAATTATCCCAAATGTGATAGAATTGACCCCATAATAAAGACAGTTATGTGGATCCTTCCCCACATTATATGGGATACACCAATAACTGGAGCCCATACATTCTATACTGATGCAAATAAATCAGGAAAGGCAGGTTAAAAATCAGATTTGAGTAAGCTTATAATTCTGTAAGAAAGGAAGAATTTTATGCTTTCTCATGGTAATAAGGGATTTTAAAGAACCTCTTCATATAGCTACTGATTCACAATATGCAGAAAGTTGTCTTGCATATTGTAACCACTGAATTTATACCAGATAATATAAGATGATATAAGAATTGACTTCATTATTCATACAGGTTCAAGATATAATCAGGAATAGGCTTTGTCCCATTTACATAACACAGTCTTGATCTCATATGGTCCTGCCAGGTCCTCTAGCCATCATAAGGTAATGAAGAAATTGATCGATTATTTATTGGAAGTGTATTGAAGGCCTCAGAATTGCATGAGAAATATCATGTCAAGAGCAAAGGTTTAAAGAAAAAGTTTTCTATATTACATGGCAACAAGCTAAGGAGACTATAAAGAGGTTCCCTACTTGTTCTTTCTATAACCAAACATTGCTGCCTGCAGGGAATAACTTAAAGGGTACTTTTTTCCCCCATATTCTTTTATTTTTTCCATTCAAAAAAAAAGAATTTACATTTCCTCCCCTTCTCCCAGTCCCCTCCTGCTCCCCACTCCCTCCCACTGCTTCCTTAAAAGAGGGAATGGTGCCTAGCCCTGTGGGAAGTCCAAGGCCCTCCCCCCTCCATCCCGTCCTAGCAAGGTGTGCATCCAAATCGACTAGGTTCCCAAAAGGATAATACATGCAGAGGAGATAGGTCTTAGTGTCATTGTTGATGGCTTCTCAGTCTGCCCCCATTGACAGCCACATTTGGAGAGTTCAGTTTGATCATATGCTCATTCAGTCCCGGTCCAGCTGGATTTGGTGAGCTCCCATTAGATCAGGCACACTGTCTCAGTGGGTGGTCCAGCCCCTCACGGTCTTACCTTCCTTGCTCATCTTCTCCCACCTTCTGCTCTTCGACTGGACCTTAGGAGCTCAATCCAGTTCTCTGGTGTGAATGTGGGCCTCTGTCTCTATCTCCATCCATCAGACGAAATGTCTATGGATGTGATCAAGATATTCATCAGTGTGACTATGGGACAATGCTAGTTCTGGCACCCTCTCCACTGCTGCCCAAGGACCTAGCTGGGGACATCCCTGTGGACACCTGGGATCTCCTCTAGAGCCAAGTATTTTACCAGTTTCTCTGATTTCCCTCTCTGTTTCTTTATCCTTTGTGTATAGGTGGACTACTGAATTTTTTTAGTTGATTTTGTATCATGCCACATCACTTAAGGTATTTATCAGCTGTAGAAAGTTCTTTAGTAGAGTTTTTGGGGTCATTTATGTACACTATCATATCATCTGCAAATAATGAAAGTTTGACTTCTTCCTTTCCAATTCGAATCCCCAAGATCTCCTTATTCTGTCTTATAACCATTGCTAGAACTTCAAGCACTATATTAAAAAGATATGGGGCGAGTGGACAGCCCTGTCTTGTTCCTGATTTTAGTGGAATCGCTTTGAGTTTCTCTCCATTTAATTTGATGGCAGCTGTCGGCTTGCTGTATATTGCTTTTATTATATTTAGATATGAACCTTGTATCCCTAATCTCTCCAAGACCTTTATCATAAAGGGGTGTTGAATTTTGTCAAATGCTTTTTCAGCATCTAATGAAATTATCATATGTTTTTTCTCTTTCAGTTTATTTATATGATGGATTACATTGATAGATTTCCGTATGTTGAACCAGCCCTGCACATCTGGGACAGAGCCTACTTGATCAAAATGGATGATTTTTTTGATGTGTTATTGGATTCTGTTTGCCAGTATTTTATTGAGAATTTTTGCATCGATGTTCATGAGTGAGATTGGTCTGTAATTCTCTTCCTTGGTTGTGTCTTTGTGCAGTTTTGGTATCAGGATAACTGTAGCTTCATAAAAAGAGTTTGGCAATGATCCTTCTATTTCTATTATGTGAAACACCTTAAGGAGAATAGGAATTAGCTCTTCTTGGAAGTTCTGGTAGAATTCTGAATTAAAACCATCTGGTCCTGGGCTTTTGTTGGTTGGGAGGTTTTTGATCACAGCTTCTATTTCCTCGAGACATATAGGTCTATTTAAATTGTTCACCTAGTCTTCATTTAACTTTGGTATATGGTATTTATCTAAAAAACTGTCCATTTCTTTTACATTTTCCAATTTTGTGGCATACAGGCTTTTGTAGTAAGACCTAATGATTCTCTGAATTTCCTCAGTGTCTGTTGTTATGTCCCCCTTTTCATTCCAGATCTTGTTAATATGAGTGTTCTCTCTCTGCCTTTTGATTAGTTTGGATAGGGGTTTGTCGATCTTGTTGATTTTTCTCAAGGAACCAACTCTTTGTTTTATTGATTCTTTGGATTGTTTTCTGTGTCTCTATTTTGTTGATTTCAGCCCTCAGTTTGACTATTTCCAGTCTTCTACTTCTCCTGGGTGAGTCTCCTTCTTTTTTTTTTCTAAAGCTTTTATGTGTGCTGTTAAGTCTCTACTGTGTGCTTTCTCCGTTTTCTTTATGTGGGCACTAAGTGCTATGAACTTTCCTCTTAGCACTGCTTTCATAGTGTTCCATAGGTTGGGGAATGTTGTGTCTTTATTTTCGTTGAATTCAAGGAAGACTTTAATTTCTTTCTTTATTTCTTCCTTGACCCAGGAGTGGTTCAGTAGTTGACTGTTCAGTTTCCATGAGTATGTAGGCTTTCTGGGGGTGGAGTTGTTTTAAATTCTAACTTTACTCCATGATGATCAGATAAGACACAGGTGGTTACTCCAATTCTTTTTGTATCTGTGGATGTTTGCTTTGTTACCGAGTATGTGATCAATTTTTGAGAAGGTTCCATGAGATGCTGAGAAGAAGGTATATTCTTTCCTGTTTGGGTGGAATGCTCTATAGATGTCTATTAAGTCCATTTGATTTATTACATCTATTAGTTCTCTTACTTCTCTGTTAAATTTCTGTCTGGTTGACCTGTCCATTGGTGAGAGAGGAGTGTTGAAATCTCCTATTAGTGTGTGGGGTTTGATGTGTGCTTTGAGTTCTAGTTGTTTCCTTTACATATGTGGTTGCTTTTATATTAGGGGAATATATATTCAGGATTGGACTTCATCCTGATCGATTATTCCGTTTAAGAGTATAAAATGTCCATCTCCATCTCTTCTGATTGATTTTAGTTTGAAGTCGATTTTGTTCGATATTAGTATATCCATACCCACTTGTTTCTTAGGGCCCTTTGATTGAAAAACCTTTCCCCAACCCTTTATTCTTAGAAAATGTCTGTCTTTGTGGTTGAGGTGTGTTTCTTGTAAACAACATGTTGGATCCTGTTTTCATATTCATTCTCTTAACTTGTGCCTTTTTATAGGTGAATTGAGTCCATTGATATTAAGTGATATTAATGACCAAAGGTTATTAACTGCAGTTATTTTTTTTAGGGTTGTAGAGTTTGTGTGTTTCCCTTCTTTGAGTTGTGCCAGTGGAGGGCTGTTAGATGTCTGTGTTATTATGGGTGTTGCTTGCTTCCTTTCGATGTGGTTTTCCTTCTAGTACTTTCTGTAAGGCTGGGTTTGTCGCTATGTATTGCTTAAATTTGTTTTTATCCTGTAATACCTTGTTTTCTCCATTGATGGTGAATGAAAGCTTTGCTGGGTATAGTAGTCTGGGCTTACATCCATGGTCTCTTAGTGTCTGCAGCACATCTATCCAAGACCTTCAGGCTTTCATGGTTTCCCTAGAGAAGTCAGGTGTAATTCTGATAGGTTTACCTTTATATGTTACTTGACCTTTTTCCTTTGCAGCTCTTAGTATTCTTTCTTTATTCTGCATGTTTTGTGTTTTGATTATTATATGGCAAGGGGATGGTTTTTTTGATCCAGTCCATTTGGTGTCTGTATGCTTCTTGTACCTTTATAGTAATATCCTTCATTAGGTTTGGAAAGTTTTCTTCTATAATTTGTTGAATATATTTTCTAGGCCTTTGAGCTGTGCTTCTTCTCCTTCTTCTACCCCTATTATTCTTAGGTTTGGTCTTTTTATGGTGTCCCAGATTTCCTCGGTGTTTTGTGTTAAGAATTTGTTGGATTTGTTGTTTTCTTTGATCAATGAGTTTATTTTTTCTATAGTATCTTCAGCATCTGAGATTCTTTCTTCTATCTCTTGTAGTCTGTTGGTTATACTTGTCTCTGCCCTTCCTGATCATTTACCCAGACTTTCCATCTCCAGCCTTCCCTCAGTTTGTGTTTTCTTCATTGCCCCCATTTCAGTTTTTGAGTCTTGAACTGTTTCCATTACCTGTTTGATTGCTTTTTCTTGGTTTTCTAGGGTATCTTTGAGGAATTTATTCATTTCTTCTAACTTTTTGTTAGTTTTCTCATCCCTTTCTTCAGAGGAGCTTTTCACCTCTTCTTTAAAGGTCTCTATCACTTTCATAAAGTTACGTTTAAAGTCGATTTCTTCTTCTTCTTCTGGGTTAGGTTGCTCAGGTTTTTCTGTTGAGTACTCGTTGGTTTCTGGTGTTATCATGTTGCTTTTCAGGTAGTTGGAGGAATTCTTGGATTGATGCCTACCCATCTCTTCCTTTTATTTCAGTCAGGGGAGTCTCAGTGGGTGGGGATCTCCCAGGACGGCTTGTACATACTCACCCCTCTGGATAGCTGATCTCAGTGTAGGAAGAGGAAGTCCTGTCTGGACTTCCTATCCTTCTGAATCTCCAATCTCAGCACAGGAAGAGAGAATGCTGGGGTTTCAAAGCCCCACAGAGACAAGGGCGATCTTGCAGGGGCTATGCAGTGTCATGTGGAACAAAGAGGCCCGTGGGGACCTTACCGCCAGGTGGGCACAGCTTTACCAGTGTGTGCCTCCAATCTCAGCACAGGAAGAGAGAGTGCTCCTTAAAGGGTACTTAAAGGAATGAATCTGGCAGATGGATGTGTTCCACTTTGCAGATTTTGGAAAATTATCATATATACACTTACTCAGGTTTTCAAAGGGCAACTGCTTTGAGCTCAGAAAAGGCTGAGTTATTACACATTTATTAGAATTTATGGCCATCATGGGTATACCTGTAAAAATAAAGACAGATAATGGTCCAGCATATGTCTCAAGAAAATTAAACAGTTTGTTGCTTATTAAAATATAGAGCATATTACAAGTATAGCAAGCAATCCTACAGGTCAGGCAGTTATAGAAAGAACAAATTGAACTATAAAGGTTATGTTAAACAAACAGACAGGGATGGAAAATATCCCCAGAAATAGATTATATTATGTTTTATTGACCTTGAATTTTCTTTACACTAAAGAGAAAGGAACAACAACAGCAGAGAGACATTGGTTAATAGAAAAGTCTTCTGAATTAAATCAGCTGGTGTATTTTCAAGGATGTGTTGACCTCACAATGGAAACCAGGAGATGCACAACATTGGGAAGAGGTTTGCTCTTGTTTCCATAGGAGAAGAAAAACTATGGATACAGTCAAAATTAATAAAAAAAAATTGGTTTGAAAATTAGAAACCTCTTGAGAAAGAGAAATGACAGCTCATCCACAGGGGTGACAATCATACAGGTGGTAAGGAAACCTCATAAGGGTTGGGGCAGGGTTTTATTCTTGTTTTTGAAAAAAAATACTCATCTTCAAAACTCAGGAGACCCTGGACATATATATGCCTAAAGATTAAAAGGTCATTATGCAGATAGGATCACAAAGCTAAGAGAATTATGACATATGAGGACAGGTCATCTGGGGGTAAGAGTCTCTATGCATAAACTAAAATAATAGTCATGACTCACTTAAAAATCAAAGCTGGCTTTGGAGTTGGACAATGACTCTGTTCTACTATAAATCCAAGCATCTTGGTACAAGAAAACATCAGAGTTTCTGTCTCATGTCAGCAGCCTTCTGGTAGGGACAGAAAGAAGAAAGAATTTAGAAAAAACTGTATTTTTATAACTATTTTTGTCTCTATGATCTGTTAGTCTACCCCTAAATAAATAAGCCTTTATTATACTGAATTATGAGTTAGTGTGGGATTTCTTTTTAGTGTCCATTTTCAAGAAACTGCAATCAGGATGTAGTATATGAGAAAAGAATAAAACAATAATAATAATAAAAGAAAAATTCAGCTTGAGGTAGTTGATTTTCTTCTTCTAACATGTAGATTTGTTGAGTTGGTTTAATTTGGGTCATTAGACTGGGCACCAAGCTCCTTTATCTTATGACCTGTCTCATTGGCCTCCATTGTCCCTCTTATTGAACTACCAATTATATAGAAGCAATTTCACTGAATAGCTAAAATTTAATTAAAATTGTATTCTTAGAAATCACATGGGTAATCAGAGCTCATATTTTAGTCTAAGTATAGTTTAGCAAGAAGTCCTCATAGAGTTCTATTTTTATAGTATGCTAGTGTGCAGGTGAATGCAAGTTGTGTATAGGTTTCAAATCATTCATGAAATAATAGTGATATGAGCAATTAGGAAGAGAAGCAAAAAGAAAATACATGTAAGATCTCTGCAAAAACAGAAGCATTGTAAAATACAAACTAGTGGGCATGGCACAGAAAAGGCAGTCATGGTTCCAAGGGTGTCTACCATGTGCCATGCATATGTATCTATTAATAGTCAGTAATAGATCAGAATGTGGTCTATGTTACACTCACTTCTTTGCTGAACTATCAGCTCCTGGTGATTCTGGGACAGTGCCAGACACTTTCTCCAGGTGTGACCCACTGATGAGCTCAACATTCTCCAGGGATTGTTCCAAACCAATGTACATGCAGATGGCTCTGGGTGATCCAAGTTGGCCTAAAGGTAAAACAAAAAAAAACAAACAAAAAAAATCCCAAAAGAATAAATGTAGAAAAGAACTGGTGTGCATATGTCTAAAGAAGTGGATAACAGGAGTGGGAGGGAAGTAAGAGCACAGTGACATTAGTCAGTTTATTGCACATATTATCAAAGAACAAATTTCACAATGAAATAAATGGTGTCTTAAAATATTAGATACCAAAACTTCCCAATATATAACCACTTGTCAAGATTGCAGACAGGCATGAGAATTGCTTATCTCTAATATGATTTCAAGAAAACATGATGCAGGTATTTGCATGGTTTATTAGTTTATATTATAAGAACTTATTTAACTTATTAGAATACACATGAAGATGGATTGCAGCCTTAGTTTGTAGTAGGAGATCTCTTGTTGGTTCTCAGCTGCTCAGCCTTGAAATAATCACACAGATACTGTATTAATTAAATCACTGCTTGGTCCATTAGCTCTAGCTTCTTATTGGTTAACTCTTACATCTGAATTTAACACATTTCTACTAATCTGTGTATCGGCATATGGTTGCAGCTTACTGGGTAAAGTTCTTTCCAGCTCCAGCAGGGCTACATGGCTTCTCCCTGACTCTGCCTTCTTCCTCCCAGCATTCCATTTAGTTTTCCCTGCCTAGCTCTGTTCCCCATGCAGGGCATCCTCCTTGAGCCTATAGGCCCATAATATCGAGGAGACTCTTCCACAATGCAGGAAATTTCAAAGACATTTCCACGTATATTGGCAGTTTGTTAGTCAATTTTTCCTGTGTCCTGCAAAATGTCTAGCAGACATTTTCATGAAATAGGAAACCTGAAGGCTTGTCTCACCTTTAGACAAGTTCAGAAGTCATTTCTCTGTGGATCCTACATGTCCAGTTCATCAAGTAGTCCAGGCAAGAGCAGCTTCTTTCCCAAATGTCTAACCAACTCCTTAAGGAGACTTTTCAATGCCCATCATCCTCTTGAAGTAATTAGTACTGCAAGGAGTAGATGTGTCTCATTGTCATAAAAGTCTTAAGCTCTTAAAATATTTTAAATGCCATATTCCATAGTTCTTGAAAGGTTTGAAGAATGCCTATCCATCTGAAATACATCTCTGTAAATCTAAAAACCCTAACTAACATGACTACAAGCTTGGCTATTATAGATGATTATCTATTAACCTATATTTCTTAAGTATACATTAAATTTTTAAATGAGCTGTACAAATACAATACCTTAATCAAGAGCAGAAATATACATATAACAGAATTGACTTTAAATTTGTATCAATAAAGCAAGATCAATGGCAATGCAAATCTCTATAGCATATCCTCCTTTAAATGTGAACAAACATATATAAATAATATTTGGGAATATCGGTCAAAAGCTTTGTACATCTAAAGGATAATACTTATAGGCATCTATATGAGTATACTATTTAAAAATATCAGTAGCTCATATTATGTTTGTATTTTTTCAAGCTTAATTTGTTCTCTATGAAATAATTTTTCTTAATGATATGAGAGACATAGCTACATTCCATTTATTTGGTTATCATAAATATACAATGCCAATACCAAGCTGTTTTCATTACTGTAGTTCTGTAATAGAGTTTGAAGTCAGGGATGGTAATGCCTCCGGCAATTCCTTTATTGTATAGGATTGTTTTGGCTATCCTGGGCTTTTTGTTTTTCCATATAAAGTTAGTTATTGTTCTCTCAAGGTCTATGAAGAATTTTGTTGGGAACTAATGGGAGCACACCAATCCACCTGGACTGGGACTGAATGAGCATATGATCAAACCAGAGTCTCTGAATGTGGCGGCAAAAGTTGGCAGA
>PVIU01020987.1:0-35844 GCA_004026605.1 Ondatra zibethicus | reverse complement strand
GATTAAAGACCTCAATATAAATCTGACCACACTGAACCTGATAGAAGAGAAAGTGGGAAATAGCCTGCAATACATGGGCACAGGAGACCACTTCCTATGTATAACTCCTGTGGCACAGACAATAAGAGCAACAATGAATAAATGGGACTTCCTAAAACTGAGAAGCTTCTGTAGAGCAAAGGACACAGTTATTAAGGCAGAAAGGCATCCTACTGAATGGGAGAAGATCTTCACCAACCCTACCTCAGACAAAGGTCTGATCTCCAAAATATATGAAGAACTCAAGAAACTAGACATTAAAATTCTAAATAACCCAATTAAAAAATGGGGCAATGATCTGAACAGAGAATTCTCAACAGAAGAACTTTTTTGTTTGTTTGTTTTTTGTTTTTTGAGACAGAGTTTCTCTGTGGCTTTAGAGCCTGTCCTGGATCTAGCTCTTGTAGACCAGGCTGGTCTCGAACTCACAGAGATCTGCCTGCCTCTGCCTCCCAAGTGCTGGAATTAAAGGCATGCACCACCACCACCCGGCCAGAAGAACTTCCAATGGCCAAAAGATACTTAAGGTCATGTTCAACTTCCTTAGTGATTAGGGAAATGCAAATCAAAACAACTTTGAGATACCATCTTACACCTGTCAGAATGGCTAAAATCAAAAATACCAATGATAACCTATGCTGGAGAGGATGTGGAGTAAGGGGAATACTCATCCATTGCTGGTGGGAATACAAACTTGTGCAACCACTTAGGAAATCAGTGTGGTGGTTTCTCAGGAAATTGGGAATCAACCTACCTCAGGATCCAGCAATACCACTCTTGGGAATATACCCAAGCGATGCCCAATCATACTACAAAAGCATTTGTTCAACTATGTTCATAGTAGCATTATGTAATAACCAGAACCTGGAAACAACATAGATGCCCTTCAATGGAAGAATGGATAAAGAAAGTGCGGAATATGTATACACATTAGAGTACTACTCAGCGGTAAAAAACAATGACATCTTGAATTTTGCATGCAAATAGATGGAAATAGAAAACACTATCCTTAGTGAGACAACCCAGACCCAAAAAGATGATTCTGGTATGTACTCACTCATTAGTGAAACCTAGCCATAAGCAAAGGACATTAAGCTTATAGTTCACAAGCCTAGAGAAGTCTAATAGCAAGGTGAACCCAAAGAAAAACATATATAGATCCTCCTGGAAATTGGAAGCAAACAAGATCGCTGGGCAAAAGTTGGGAGCATGGGGGTGGGGGTAGGGATGGGGGTGGTGTTGGGGGAAGGGGAGAGGGGGAAGGAAAAGGGAGAAGGCAAGGACTGGGGAGAGCTTGGGGGAGTGGGAGGGTGGAGATGGAGAAAGGGCGGATATTGGAGCAGGGAAGAAGTATCTACATTAAGGGAGACAGTTTAGGGTTGGCAAGAGACTTGGCTCTAGAAGGGATCCCAGGTGTCCATGGGGATGTCCCCAGCTAGGTCCATGGGCAGCAGAGGAGAGGGGTCCTGAATTGGCCTTGTCCCATAGTCACACTGATGAATATCTTGAATATCACCTTAGAAATTTTGTCTAGATAGATACAGAGACACACATCACCATCAGAGCAATGGACTGAGCTCCCAAGGTCCAGTTGAAGAGCAGAAGGAGGGTGAAGATGAGCAAGGAAGTCAGGACCGCGAGAGGTTGGTCTACCCAATGAGACAGTGTGCCTGATTTAATCGTAGCTCACCAAATCCAGCTGGACCAGGACTGAACAAACAGGTGATCAAACCAGACTCTCTGAATGTGGCTGCCAAAGGGGACAGACTGAGAAGCCATTGATAATGGCACTGGGACCTGTCTCTTCTGCATGTATTGGCTTTTTGGGACCCTAGTCTATTTGGATGCACAGCTTCTTAGGCCTGGATGGAGGAGAGAGGGCCATGGACTTCCCACAGGGCAGGGTACCCTGCCCTCTCTTGAGGATGGAGGGGAAGGGAGGAGGGTTAGTGGGGGAGCAGTAGGGGAATGGGAGAAGGGGAGGAAATGTGAATTTTTGAATGGAAAAAGAAAGAAAACATTTAAATGCCATATTCTGTAGATCTCTGAAATGTTCGAAGACCATCTACCTATCTAAAATATATCTGTGTTTAACCTTGAAAACATACCTAATGACTGTAAGATTGATTGTTATAGGTGACTAACAAGTAGCCTGCATTTCTTTTTCTTTTTCTTTTTCTTTTCTTTTCTTTCTTTATTTTATTTTATTTTATTTTTTTTTGGTTTTTTGAGCCAGGGTTTCTCTGTAGCTTTGGAGCCTGTCCTGGAACTAGCTCATGTAGCCCATGCTGGCCTCTAACTCACAGAGATCTGCCTGCCTCTGCCTCCCGAGTACTGGGATTAAAGTACCACCCATCCAGCCTGCATTTATTAATCATCCTAGACAGTTTGGAATAATGGCTTTCAAGGACTAGAGCTTTATTTCTCTTTTAAATGGGCTGCATAGGTGCAAGACCTTAAACAAGAATAGAAACATGTATACAGTATGTTATAACAAAAATAACCTTAAATTTGTATCAACATACCAAAATCCATACCAATATAAAATATTTGAGACTAGTAGTTGCTTCTTACTTTAAAAGTAGATTCAATAATCTACCCTCTTGTCCTATTATTCCTATATCTCCCCCCTTTTTTACTGGAAAGGAAAGGATAGAGAAAGAAAAAGAATAAAAGAAATCCCTTAATCTAACCTCCTTTGTTTAGATTTCTTCCTGACCATGACTAGTAACGACTTACTGCTAACCTCCCTAAACAATGACAAACATCTATAATCCACCAAATGGCCAAAAATCACCCATCCCACCTCTTAGGAATGTGGGCATCATGTTCTTAGAATTGCTTGCTGTTGTCTGGGGGTGACGGCGTCTTTAGGGGATCCTGAGAAAATTGGGATAATGGCCAAGTCCTGGGAGAGCTAGCTGTATCATTTGTTGTGCAGTCTCTGTGTGATGGGAAAGTGCATGGTTTAACTCAAGTCCTGGCTAGAGTAGTCTGTGAGGCTAGATCATCTTTGCTCACCACTTTGAAGTTATTCAGAGCAGATTTTTGAGGAAACAGCCATGGAGGCATTCTGAAAGGCTGGATCACCTAAGCTACTTGTCTTGTCTTCCATGGTGTCTGGTCCTTTTTTTCTAAAAAACACACAAACTTTTAAAGGTAATGTACATATCTGCATTAACACAATGTATGGAATGTACAGTATGCATGAATCAACTAAACATGATTTTTGTTTTATGTTTGAGCAGGTAAAAGGCACCTGTCAATTTTATAAGTCAGTTTGTACTATATATCTAAACTGTAATATAAGTCTTCATCCATGTCATATGAAAGAATGCCATGTAAATAATAAGTTATCAGAACTCTGTAGCCAATAAGATTTATCATGTCTCATCCAACCTCAGAGCTGTTCCCATATAGAGGGATCTTGTAGGTTTCTTCCTTCATGTAGCTAGGATTTTCAGGAGGTCTCTTGCAGTCAAATCTGGACTCACTCTATCTATCTATCTATCTATCTATCTATCTATCTATCTATCTATCTATCTATCTATGGTTTTTTTGAGACAGGACTTTTCTGTAGCTTTGGAGCCTGTCCTGGAACTTGCTCTATAGACCAGGCTGGCCTCAAATTCACAGAGATCCACCTGTCTCTGCCCCCTGCCCCCAGGGCTAGGATTAAAGGTGTGCACCACCACCACCTGGCTAAATCTGGACTTTATTAATTTTGAAGGAATCCACAGCTTTTTGTTTTCTTTGGAAACAAAGGTATAACCTCTCCCCCAATGCAACACATTTCCTAACTTCCTTTCTGAAGTTAAGACATACTTAAAATATATAGGCTGGTTTAATTTATCAGTGTTTTTCACAGTTCAATATCTTTCACTAGTTATTTTTGTTCATTAAAGTTAATAAAGCACTACATCCAAATGTTCTGTGTTATGACATTTTCCATCCTTATACAGCTTATTCTTTTTTATATTGCTTTACTTTTTCTTTAAGAACTATTATTTTTTTTTAAGATTTATTTATTTATTATGTATACAACATTCTGCCTCTATGTATGCCTGCCAGCCAGAAGAGGGCACCAGATCTCATTACAGATGGTTGTGAGCCACCATGTGGTTGCTGGGATTCGAACTCAGGACCTCTGGAAGAGCAGGCAGTGCTCCTAACCACTGAGCCATCTCTCCAGCCCAGAACTATTATTTTTAAATATTTATTATTTATTAATTTGTTTTTATTACTTCTACACCCATTTTCTTTTCTTTCTTCAGCTTCTAAACACATTTTCAAGCATACTGTACTTGTTTGGAGATTTTCTCGGTCTGGACCTGGCTTTCTGCACACTGCGGCTCTGGGAAAATATTGCAGAAATGTTGCCAAGCCCTGTATGTGTCTGCAAACTCCTTCGGTGCTGGTGGCTGGCTTTGCCTCCTGGGGCCAGTGAGAGCCAAGCCTCATCTAGTCTCCTGTTGAGTAGCCTGCCAGATGCTCACAGGCAGGATATATATACCCCATGCTGGGTGGCAAATATTATTGATTGACTTTCGACTGTCAGTTCCTGAATAATGACACAGAGACTTCTTAATAGTATGAAAGGTTGACCTGAACCTAGGCTTGTCCCCAACTAGCTCTTATAACTTAACCCATGTCTATTAATCTATGTTATGCCACGTGGCTTGTTACCTTCCTTCAATACAATGTATGTCCTCTTCTCACTGGCAAATCCCCTACCTTTCAGATTCTTCCCGAGTTCCTCTCTCTCTCCAAAATTTCCACCTATCCGTTCTTGTCTAGTTATTGGCTGTTTATCTCTTTAATAAATGAATCAGAAGGTTCCTTAGGCAGATGAGGTAACAGACACATCTTCACAGTATACAAAAAGACTATTCCACAACATCCTTTCTTTCTTCCTTCCCTCCCCACTTTTTCCTCTGTGTGTGTGTGTGTGTGTGTGTGTGTGTGTGTGTGTGTGTGTGAGAGAGAGAGAGAGAGAGAGAGAGAGAGAGAGAGAGAGAGAGAGAGAGAGAGGACTACTTACTTGTAGGAGTCAGTTCCCGCCTTCTGTTCTAGTGTGTGAGTGGCAGTGATTGAATTCTGGTCATCAGGCTTGGTGGGAAGCACATTGTCCCTCTGAGCCATTTTGCTGACCCTGTAGTAGATATTTTGAGCACCATTGGACAGTAAGTGCCAGGAGGGTTACTTCACTGTTTTAAGAGTTACAGAACCCCAGAGACTCATGTGGTCCAGTTTGGGAGAGGCATAGCTACAGGCTACACAAGAACTAGCCTTAGGGATTTTCACACTGGTCAGTTAAGTATCTCTGGCCCTCTACAAGCTTTGATTCAGTCTCTTATTGTTTATTGTGGCAAAGATAGACTAGTGGGCTCTGTCTGCCCCCCGTCCCTTGAGTAGCAGCTCCTTGTGGCCTTTACATACATCTCTTTAGATGGTATATGGGATATGGGGGATACATTAGGGGCTTAGTGCCAGAGGACTTGACTGGACAATGCTGTGGTTACACAGGCTAGACAGGCTGCTTTTTGTTGTTATTGTTGTTCTTTGAGACAGAGTCTAATGGAGTCCAGACTGGCCTGAAACTCATTAAGTGGCCAAGGATGACCTTGAACTCCTGATCCACCTTCCTCTATCTCCTGAATTCCGGGATTACATAGTAGTGCAGTATGCACTACTATGCTCAGTTTACCCATGCTGAGGATCAAACCCAGGGCCTCACATGTACAAGGCATGCTACCTGCCAGTGGACTTATGTCCCCACCCAGGATACTGCATTTTAATCTGGTGGGAAAGCTGCAGAAGTCATTGTAGATTCAAGAAGTTTTAGCAACAGGATGGAAGACAGAATAATGTCCAATGTGATCTGCGGGGAGAGAGACTCGGACAACCCCTTTACAAGAACACAGTGAGCTCCGATTTCACTTTATTTCCCAACTTGTGGCTCAAAATTTGGAGATTTTAGTTTTCTCTCTTCTCTTCTCTTCTCTTCTCTTCTCTTCTCTTCTCTTCTCTCCCTCCCTCTCTAAGTTTATTACTTTCATTTATGTGTGTGTGTGTGTGTGTGTGTGTGTGTGTGTGTGTGTGAGTGTACATATGTTCACGTCAGCGGGGAGGCCAGAGGTTTCAGATCCCCTGGAGCTGGATTAGCAGGTGGTTGTGAGTCTCCAATTGTGACTGCTGGGAATTGAACTCAGGTTTTCTGCAAGAGCAGCAGTGCTCTCTACTGGCAAGCTGTCTCTCCAGCCGGGAGGCCTAACTTTCAGTGCCCGGTTGGTCTTTCTGACACTTATTGCACCATATTATCTCATGAGGTAGGGCTGATAGAATACTGCAATTAAATAATTTTAACTTGATATATTTTAAATCAACAAATATCTCACTAAAATAAAGTACACATAAAACATATAACATACAACTGTAAACATTTCATGTATAAACCTGAGTGGGGTTAAGTAGTCACACCTGCTGTGCAGTATTCTACCCTGCATCTCTGGGATTTTTCTTACCTTGCACACTCAATTAAACACCCCATAAGACACCAGGTCCCAACCGTTCCCACCCTCTCTCCCACCGCATCTCTGGGAACTGTTACTCCACTTCCCCAACACTTTATGACCGTGCTTACAGAGACGCCCCACAGAACTGCGCCTTGCCAAGGGCTGACTGAGCAGAGCTGGGATTTAAGCTCAGGTCTCACTTGTGTCCAGTTCTTACAGAAACTATGTCTGTTTCGATCACAGTTTTATTATACAGTACAAGTTCCTCCTTTCCAGATATACTCAGAGGTCCTTTGCATATTCATCATGTTGGGAGTCTTCCATGGCTAGCTTTTCTTTTGACTTTAGTGGTTCTGGGGTCAGAACCCAGGGTCTTACATGTTCTAGACAGGCACTCTTCCAGTGATCTTCAGAGTATTTTTAGAATACTTTCTTCACTCCCCAAAGACATGATAACTATTGTCAGTTAGTTTCACTCTCCTCTGAATTCAGCCTCTGGCAACCACTGACCTAGTTTCTGTTCCACGCTTGCCTGTTCTGGATTTCTATAGGAGTGGATTTATACAATGTGTGCACATGAAGGCTCACATTGCATTCGGTGACTTCAGTCACTCAGTGTGTTTTTAAGGTTTATCTACATGGTAGCAGGTGTTGATAACTTACTGCTTTTGATTCCAGAGTAGTGTTTCATTGCATGGAGATGACTTTTCTACCTTTGGGCTATTGAAATCATGCTGGCATTAATGCGTGTGCATGCATTTCTCTGTGGAGATTTGTTCACACTTCCTTGCATGCTAAGCTAATCTTGCATTATGGGAATAGAGCCTACGTTGTTATGGTGTATAATCCCTTTTATATGTGCCTTGGGGTTTCCATTGCTGTGATAAAACACCATGACCAAAAGCATTGTGGGGGATTATCTGGCTTATACCCCGGGTACATGGAGGTAAGCTGAAGTAGGAACTCAAGGCAGGAACGGAAGCAGAGGACAGAGGAGCTGCTTCCTGGCTGGTTTCCTACGGCTTGCTCAGTCTGCTATCTTTATAACCTAGGACCACCTGTCTAAGAGTAGCAGCATCTGCAATGGGGTGGGCCCACATCAACCACTAACCAGGAAAATGCTCCTAGAGGCTTGCCTACAGGCAGATTTCATAGAGGCATTTTCTCAACTGTCCCCTCAGACAGTTATAACTTCTTTCAAGTTGACAAAAACAAAACAAACAACAATAACAAGAAACTACACAGCACAGTTGATGCCTTTGACTTTAAAACCAGTGCCACCTGGGAAATTCTTGCACGTTGCCAAGTTGAGCTGGCAGCATGAGGCACCACCTTAGGTCCCTGTAGACCACAGCTTCTGTACGCTGGCCCTGAATGAGTACTCCCCAAAGAGTCTCCGTGATGGTGACCTCTCTTAATTTCCACTAACTTCTCATCTCTAGCTAACAAGCATTGACTTTTCCAGCATACCAAAAGTTTCACATTGGTGGTTCTGTTCTCTTGTGAATCACTGCTAATTCTTTAGCTTTAGGACAGCTACAAATTCTCAAGTGAAAACATTACTCAAATGGCTGTTGGAGTTCTCACTTCTGAAGCAGGCCAGGCCTCCATGCCTGAGGCACAGCTCTCAATGTTTTATTGTCTAAACTCCCAAGGAACATCCCACTGAGTTCTGAGCACTCAACGGCTTTTCTAGCCTAGCGTTCAAATGCCACCATAATTCTCCCCCAAGGTCTGTTGTGTCACATCAACACCCACTTTTGCTACCAATGTGTGACTTAGTTAGGGTTCCTATTGCTATGATAACATGCCTTAAAGAGGAAAGGGGTTATTTGACTTATATCCCAGGACACAGTGCATTGACAGAAGTCAAGGCAGGAACCTGGAGGCAGGAACTGAAGCAGAGGCCAAAGAAGAACACTGCTGACAGGCTTGCTCCCCAAGGCTTGCTTAGCCTACTTTCTTATACAGCCCAGGACCACCTGCTTAGGGTGACCCCACCCCACAGTGAGCTCAGCCTCCCACATCAATCACCAATTAAGAAAATGTCACACAGGTTTGGCTACTGGTCAGTCTTAGGGAGGCATTTTATCAGTAGTGATTCCCTCTTCTTAAATAACTGTCTCAGTCTGACAAAAGTCAAACCAGAAAACTTGGGTCACTATTTGGCCAATGCTATTTACTCCTCTACCGTTGCATCGCACAGGTTCTTTTTCTTCCTCAGCGTGAAATCCGTGCAGTGGTGCTGAACCATCCCTGACTTTCACCGTGGTGGCTGAAGGCATGGTCTAATCTCGATGCTAAGCACCACCTGACTTGACTCCTCAGAGACCCACAGAGCTGGTTGAGATCAGCAACCATGGCTGCTCACAGCGTGATGCTATTGCTTGGGTACCAGAGTGCCTCTGACGAGCCAGCGTCACATGTTTTGTAGCTTAGCCGCAGCTTCTGACTTTTGGCTTAGAAAACATGGCAGTTATTTGCTGCTGTCACCATGCCATGTTGATTTCAAACCCAAGTCACAGCAGGTTCTGCTTGAGGTGCCTGGCTGAAAGAAGCCACTCTCAGTATTGGCTACTTTTCTGTTGCTGTGATTGAACACTAAGACCAAAAGAAACATAAGGATGAATGTAGCTCCTGCACTATAGGACAGTTCGCAAGTCGGGCAAGGGGCTGGAGACTAAAGAACACAAGAGACGTGAAGAGAGAGTGCAGAATGCCATTTACTCAAGTTAGAGAAAGCCTTACACACCTAACTGCTGCACAGTGGCCTTCCCCAGGCAGGCGGGAAATTACCAGGCTCACGATGGAGCAATCAACTCCCCTGTAGCTAACCACCAGGGTGGGCAGAGCGAGCAGAGAAACAAACAAGTTGTTTTGCCAGAAACTGCAACAAGATGTTTTGAATCCTGGGAGGAGGGGTAGACCCGTGGGCCCTACAGGTCCCCCCACCTTTTTTTTTTTTATAAATTACATGACTAAGCCTGTCTTGGGTGGCATGGACATCAGGCAACACCCCTTACCAGTCATGGGAAAGCATCCAGATCAAAACACATTATTGTTTTTGGTTGGGGAAGCCCCCCCCAAGACCTTTCCTGTCATTGGCTCACTAGTCACCCTTCACCATGTTCAGCCAGATTTGTGCTGAAGGATCCTCAGGGGCAATAGCAAGAGGACTTGCCAGGTGGCGAAACTGACCTGAGCTTGCCGCTGGCTCCGGTGCCGTACAAACATGAAGATGATAAAGGCGCCAGCACACATAAGCACTCGTAAGGAGGCTGTGCCGGCCCAGTCCTTAATGAGTCTGCCTGCCAGTTGGAGCCCTTAAGTAAGGTCTCAGCTCTGGTTGGGGGAACCCTGGTATAATTAGCTAGAATAATCTCATGAGCCAGTTTGTGCTTAAGATTAAGAAATTATGTACTCCAGGGTCCATGAATAGCAGCATTAAGCATTTTCACTGTATTCATTAGGCTTGTAACCTTAGCAGTGGTAACCCATAGTATCATTTTGAGTGGCCAAAGCAATTACAACCTGCCCCAATAAAGTGTCCACTGTGCTAGTGGTAGCAACCGACTGACTAATGGCAGCTACAGCAGCCGTAGCCGCTGTGGCAGCCACAACAATGGCCTCCACTATGGCTGCTGCAGTGCCAAAATCTCTTCTTGCTCGATGCAGGATGAGTTGATCATCATGGGATGTGTTGACAGGTAGAGGAACATTCCCTGGCACTCGGACCACCACAGCCAGCTCCTTAGAACCCCAGCCACTCCTCAGTTGACAAACCTGCTCAGAACAGTTTAAACTTCCAGAAATATCAGCAGGATGATCAGCAACAACAGAAAGGAAAGGGGCGTTGACACAAACTCCTGCCCAGAAAGTACAGTTTTTATTTTTTCCATTTTGCTGAATCCCCAGAGTGCAAAATCAATACAAGCTTGAGGCCCCCAAAGATACCAGCCTCCAAAGGCAGGCGGCACCGCATGTTGCGTGGCGTTACAGTAACGAAAAGGCCTGCTGTCCATGGACTGATTTTTGTCTGGTGGCTTGGGACTCCACCACCATAGATATGTCTGGGACGAATTAAGAGTCCAGGGGGAGGTGGTAATGCACTCAGCCCAAAGTATGGAAAGACTTCAGTCATAGCTCAGTGGCCCAGGCCAGCAGCGACTGACTGGAGATGGGCGAATTCTGCTAATGGAAGTATTGGTATTGATGGGTACCCAAACATTCTTGAGACCTACCACTGAGGCACTGGTGGCCTTAGGGGCAAAATCAACAATGGAAGCATTGCTGTGTGCAAGGCAACGACTTACAGCAATGGAACTGAAATAAGCTTGTGAGGTTGACTCCAATTAAATTCCAAATCCCCATGATATTGTTTTGGGTGATATCCAAAGGCACAGCGGGTTTGCCTGTTAAAGGGCCACACAGGGCTATCCTGTCCTATTGGCATCAGAAACGGAGGATTCTTTACAGTGCCCATCTGATTCACTGGGCGGAAGGCTAAGTTCCACAAAGGAATCCATTAAAGCCACAGTGAAGGGGCATAGACCGTAACTGCTTCTTTTAGTTGCTTAATGTCCTTAAAGGCCAAAGGATTATGCTGCCTGGTCCACTGTCCTTGTGGATCAATAACCTCCATGACAGGATAAATTTGCCTCTCTCTGCTTAGATTATTTAGTCTACTTTGGATTTTTCAGATTTCTGTCTCTAAGTCAATAGGGGCAGAGGCAGCAGCAAAAGGAATGGATTCTGCCGCAGGGGTCTTATGAAGACATTTCTGTTTGCTTCCTTCCTTCTTCTTCCAATGTCTTTTTAAACAGTACAATCTCACTTTCTAAAGTCTCTTCTTACTCCGCTATATCCCTTTTAGAACTTTTAACTTCCTCACCCTCAAAGTTCTTAATAGACTTCACGGATTCTTCATCCTGAATCTTCTCAAAAGTTTTAGCCAAATTCTCTAATTGTTCTTTCACTTTTACATTATCGCTGAGAAGAGCGTCTTTGACTAAATGCCATAGTGCAATATTGTTATGAAGAATTCTTCTGGCCCTTGCTCTTTTAAAGCTTTTTGAAGGTCAGCTTTTACCTGCTTCCAATCAGGAATATTAAAGCCCCCCCCCGCTTGTGGAAACTAGGGACTAAACTCTAAAACTGTCTTAACAAACTCTTGTGCTGTCTTAGTTTTAATAACAGTGCCTTGCTTCCTTAAAAGAACTATCAGTTTGTCAGTCAATGCGTGAACTGAATTACTAGCACCCATCTTCAGTTCACCCTCACCATCAATATCTTACCTGCTGGCCAGCATCCAAGGGTGATCTCTCAGGAGTCCCTACTTCCCGATCTCGCTGGGGCCTCCACATGTAGCTCCTGCACTACGGGACAGTTCGCAAGTTGGACAAGGGGCTGCAGATTAAAGCACACAAGAGACATGGGTCATTCATGAAGAGAGAATGCAGAATGCCATTTATTCAAGCTTAGAGAAAGCCTTATACACCTAACTGCTGCACAGTGGCCGTCTCCCAGACAGGTGGGAAATTACCAGGCTCAAGATGGAGCAATCAACTCCCCTGTAGCTAACCACCAGCGTGGGCAGAGCGAGCACAGGAACAAACAAGATGTTTTGCCAGAAACTGCAAGTTATCCTCAATATGAACCCTGGGAGATGAGGGGTAGACCTGTGGGTCCTACAGATGAAAAGGTTTGCTTTGGTTTATGGTTCTGGAGGGATGAAGTCTATCATAAAAGTGAAGGCGTAACAACAGGCAGGGTTAGGCACAATGGTAGGAGCTAGGATGCTGTCTGTGCACATTTTCACATATTCATTCATGTACAGGGTACAGGAAGTGGGAGAGAGAGGAAAAGAGAGAGGAAGAGAGAGAGGAAGAGATGGGGGAGGGAGGGAGGGAGAGAGAGTGGGGGAGGGAGAGAGAGAGAGATCAGGAAGGGGAACAGGCTGTTTATCTTTAAGGTCCACCTCCAGTGACATATTTCTTCTGTCAAGGCTCCATAATTCAAAGGTCCCATAGTTTCCCCAGACACCACCAACAATTAGGAACCAAACATTCAAACACACAAGCAAGCCTGTATGGACATTTCTCATTCAAACCACTAAACTCCTTCACATCAGACTCTGAATTTTCCTCCACGGTTATGCTCCTTTTTCTTTCTTTTAGTGTGTGTGTGTTTGCTTTTTTAAAAGCACTAAATATAATTCACAAGGGAAGACTGTGAAACCCAAAGGATAAAATTATAATAGGTACGGATGATTGACCCATTAATGCCTCCAATTAGAACACACAGTTCCAAATACACATGCAATAAAAGAAGCATTTACCAGAAAATCATCTTGGAGCAAATTAATAGCTGTAATCAAAGTAGCTTTATGTCTGGAGCTAAGCTGACTGAGTAAGCACCCTGACGTCAGGACTCTGCCTTTAGCACTGCCAGTGTGTATTAGTGTCGCACGCTAAATGATGGGAGAAGAGTTAAAGTCTAGAGTCCTCCTCATGGGCTTCAAGTCCCTAATTCTGGCAACTTCTGATTCTTCTTGAGTGTTCACAATGCTGCTTCAGACAGTAGACACCACCTATTTTCTTTTGGATAATTTGAGAATAGTTTCATATCTAGCATAAAATGGTATTTTAAGTGGGTTTCTTCCCACAGTGGCCTGAGCTCACTCCACTCCGTGCTGCCTCTGGGAGCTGCACTTTAAAGCCATTTCCTTCTCTGCTAACCGAGCTTTTCTCCCTGGAAGAAATGAGATGGGTGTCTACAGAACACTTGTCTAGGAGCTGCCACGGGGGTCCCGGGAGGGTGCTTCCAAAGTCAGTTGCTTCCTTTCCCTCCTTCAGTTGATGTGGGATTCCCCTCTGTGTGCTGTGAATATGTTTTATTGCCATTGGTTAATAAAGAATCTGCTTTGGCCTATGGCAGGGCAGGATAGAGCTAGGTGGGAAAACTAAACTGAATACAGGGAGAAAGAAGGTGGAGTCAGGGAGATGCATGGAGCTGCTGAAGGAGAAAGATGCCATAACCTTACAGGTAGGTCACAGCCTTGTGGTGATACACAGATAAACAGAAATGGGCCAATTCAAGACGTAAGAGGTAACTAGGAATACACCTAAGCTGTTGGCTATGCAGTGTTGTAATTAATATAGTTTTTGTGTGGTTATTTGGGTCTAGGTAGCCAGGAACCAAAGTGCAGTCCCTGTTTGCATTCAGTTGAGGCAAGAATGTGCTCTGCACCTGCAGACCCAGAAAAGAATCAGCATAGTGTAGACTATGAGCCACTGCCATGACACCAGGCAACAGCATCTTGTAGAGACTTTGGTACCAGAAGGCCTGACATTTAGTTATGGCTCTGTTACTCAGAAGCCACGTGGCTTAATGCAGGTCATCAAACCTCTCAGAACTTCAATTTCTTCATTTGAACCAAAGTGTGAAATGAGTCTTTCAGAGGGAGGCCTCTCTTTGCTTGCTGCTCCTCTGACACTTTCACATACAAGGGTTCTGTTTCTTCTTGTATGCTCCTGCTGAGACACCTGTACCCTGGGTTTAGGTGGTGGCCATGAGCTCCCAGGCTGTGTACAATTGCTTATTTCTTAAAATCTATTTATTTATTTATTTTGAGACAGAATGGCCTTGAGACCCTGGTCCTCCCTTTCTCTATTATCCAAGCCCTGGGATTACAGGTATGTGTCTGCACATCTGGATCATAATCCATTCTTTATTTTATTTTTTATTTATTTTTGAGACAGGGTTTCTCTGTAGCATTCTTTTTTTTAAAAAAAGATTTTTTTTTATTTTCACAAATATGAACATTTGCCTGCATGCATGTAAGAGCACCACATGTATGCCTGATGCCCTCTGAGGCCAGAAGAGGGTGTCAGAATTCCTGGAACTGGAGTTACAGAGAGCTGTGAGCCACTCTGCAGGTGCTGAGAACAGGACCCGGGGTTCTCTGCAAGAACAGCCAGTGGGTTGCTACGGGAGGGATGCAATATATTGGTGACAGAAGGAGGAAGAGGACTCAAGCCTCAGTAGCCGGATTAGCTGAATCAACCCTGACAATCATGGTGAACTATGTCACAGTCGGATCTTGCTTACATCCGTACTCCCCATCCTTTGTATGTAATGTAATACGGGTTAGTCAGAGCTCCACTGAGCTTGGGTTCTGCACAGCTCATGACCTTGGTAAATGACTTTATCTCTGAGTCTTCTTGACAGCAAGCCCTAGCTTCATGAGGCTGTGGGGAGCTTGGGTGTCTGTTGACATTGGCTGGATGCTTTCTGTGTGTTCCGAGGTTCTTTCTGGGTGTGTCACACAGAAGCTCTGTGATTGATGCTGTCACTATCATTTGGAGATGAGGAAATGGAGCCTTCACAGTACTCTTTTCCAAGGCCACATAGCTATCATATGACAAAGATCCACACTCAGTCTTTCTGCCCCAGAGGAAAACTTGGGAGGCATAATGAGATGACGCAGAAAGCCCAGGCTCTCGGCTTGGAAGGATGGTGGGGCTGGTACTTCCTCAGCTGTGAGGGAGGACCAAATGCTCTGAGGATGGAGGCCAGAGCCCCTGTCTCAATTTCACCCACGCTCCCTGAACTGTCTCCCCTACAGCCTTGGGAAGTTATCAAGGCACAAAGTCACCCTGTGGCCTTCCCTAGAAGAGTTCTATGAAGGGTATGCACAGCTAGCTCCTTAAGAGCTGGATAAAAGAAGTAATCGAGAACAGAAAAATAATTCTGTACTCAGACCATCTAGCCATTGGCGACTGTGTGAGTCTGAGCTGGGAGAGAGGGGAGCAGTTCAATGCTAGTATAGACTTTTCCACCACTGCCTGGGAAGGGGTTGGGTCTAATGAGTCTTAACAAAGGGGCTCTAAGATTTCTGAGATGAAAGGCTGTGAACTTCTCGAGAAGCTTTGCTGGTTCCCAAAGTCAGGGATGGAGGTGATTAAGTCATTCAACAATGCTGGCGATGCCATATTCCAGTTTGTACCTTTACTACCTAATGAGATTTCCCCGTGTGGAACGGATGCTCTGAACTCCGGTTTCCAATGACAGAGGCGTGGGTCTGATGTGGTTTCCCTTCTTGCCTCTGGTCTTCCTTATTATACAGTCATCTCTTCTATTTATAAAGTGCCCTGTATGCTTCTAGGGGAGTGGTGTGGCCACAGGGGTGGGCATTGGGGCTCTCTTCTTTTTCCTCTTGCACATGCCAATCAGAGTACATGAAAACCAATGCACAGGCAATCACAACACTGTGTTCTCCCTATGTGCATGTGTGCGTGCATGTGTTCCTGTGTTTGTGTGTGTGTGTGTGTGTGTGTGTGTGTGTGTGTGCGCGCGCGCACCTGTATGTTGGAGAGTTTGCAGTGAGGGCAACAGCAAAATCCCCCAACTCAAGAGTAAGCATAACTTGTGCAGCAATGAGAGTCTCCATGAAGGGCTTGTGAAGCTGAGCTAGGCATTTGGACCAAAGCTTCAGTCTCAGGACAGCAGGTCTGGGGACTAGCAGTGCGCCCTGGAAGGAAGGCCTTAGAGGCTTCTTCATGCATTTCAGAAGCCATGGCACTTGATCACCCTAGGAAAGCCCTAGTTTAGTTGAATCTGCATGTATGAATATGCATAAGTATATATTAATAAGTAAATAGATTTCCCTGCTATTTTATTGTCGAAAGGATGTCATCTTGATAGATCTTTGTACATCATCCACAGCATCTCATATTTTCTTGGTGGACATCGGTCAGAGTCCCTTCAGCCTCAGTTTGCCCTTAGGGCTGCAGGCAATTAGATTTTATCTGTGCTTTATCACAGGAAGTGGATGAGCTGGTTGGGTGCAACAAGAAGGACTCTACAGGTGATCTGCTTCCACAGTTTGAGGCCAGCATGATGTGGTTGTTGCATTTGTCAAAGAAGGACCACCAACCACTCTGATAAACTAATTCATATAGGGATTAATTAGGGTATGGTGGGCATTCAGAATCTTGAATGAGAAGCTTTGGGAATGAGTACTGCCTGGCATAACCTCACATGGGGATGCGTATGAACTCATCTCTCAGAACTTTGCATGCTTTACTTTTATATGCATGAATGTTTTGCCCGCATGTATGTATGTGCACCACATGTATGCCAGGTGCTTGCAGACATCAGAAGAGGGCATCAAATCCCTGGAACTGGATTTATGGATGGCTGTGAGCCACCAAATGGGTACTGGGAATCAAGTCTTGATCCTCTGCAAGAGCAACAAGTGCCCTAAACTGTAGAACCTTGTCTCAGTCACTGTTGTCATGGACAGATTAATCTTCTACATCCCTGCCCCCACACGCCACCTGCTTTAAGAACCAACACAACAGTGGGTATAAGGGACAAGAAGCGATATAGAGGAGACTTGAATAGAGTTGGGAGGATCGGAGGTGTAGTCAAAAGTCAGGGAATGTCTGTATTTTCACTAAGTTTCTCTGGAGGTGAAATGCTTCCTGCTGTCCTACTCTGAGGAATTTCCAGCTTAGCCATCCTCAAACCACAGCTAAGACTCCAGGGCAAGAGTGGTGGGTGGTGGATAGCAGGCACTAGGTCGGTTGTGTGAGTGGAGATTATGGGGTGTGTAATGGAATGTGATAACGAGATACTTCCTGGGTCTCGTGAGGGGACATTTAGTTACTGGGCTTACAACTGCATCTATGACTATAGTAATTCAGACAAAAAACAAATACAGAGGCTCCAGGTTCTCTGGATAGCATTTGTAGAAAGTACTTTATGACATGTTACTGACTGCAAATTCAGGATTATTTCTAGTAATTTTATTGTGGTGTGTGTGTATGCTCATGTGTATATAGGAACATGGGCACATGTATATCGATACTAAATGACAAGTGTCTTTCTCAATTGCTTTCCACCCTAGTTTTTGACATAGCCTCATCTTTCACGGAACCTGGAGCTCACTGGTGCAGCTAGCTGGCTAGCGAGTAGTCCCCTGGATCATCCTGCCTCTGCGTCCGTCCCCCAGCACTAGGATTGTAGAACTTTACAGCTACTAGGAGTGGTGGCATATGCTGTTGGTCCTAGAACTCAGGAGGCAGAGACAAGAGGAGCGCTGTGAGTAGGGCCGGCCTTGCTGGCTGTTACACAGATCCTGGGGATCTGCAGTCATGTTCTCATGTTTGCATGGTGAACATTTCACCTGTTGAGCCGTGTCTTTAGACCCTCTTTCTAATTTCAAAGCAACAGATCCTATCAACTATTAAACTACTGCCTACCAGCTTCAAATGAACCTTCTTGTACTTGACACTGGGGGACGGGAGTCACGTTTCCCTTTGCCAGTTTCTCCCTGGTAGACTTTGCCAGTTGGGGACACTAAAGGAAGGCTGGAGAAGGGAGGGGGCCATAGACCTTCCTGTGTGGTCAAGAATCATTTGTCCTGGTAGCCACGGGTGGGAGCAAGGGTGAGTGGTGGAGAGATGGGTGCCATTTCAAAGCATTTGCAAAACTGGCTTCATGGGTACATTTTTTTGGTCTAATCTGGTCAGTTGTTTCAGTGGCCAGTGCCTTTTCCTTAGAGTGACCCTCCTCAGAGGCTCCTTGTTCCAGGGAGGTCCCTCAGCTTGCTGTAATTTTGACCCCTTCCGAGCGTGTGTGTTCCCAGTGCAGAGGGAGGGTCTGCAGCCTGTGCTTGTTGCCCGTGTGGAGCTCTGACTTACAGGTTCCCTCTTGCCTTTCAGGTCTGTTGAGCCCAGCTAACCATTATTTCTGTTAATTCTTCTATAAAAATGGAAGAAAACATGTTTTTGTGAACTAGAGAGGATGGTTTTGTGAACTAGAGGAAAACATGTTTTTGTGAATTAGTTATGACCCCCACCCTGCCCTTCGCCTGAGATAACCAATCATAGTAAATGCCCTTTAAATGAGCCAATCCCTGCATTTGACAAACAACCCACTGCACCTCCTCCCTGAATATGTGGTTTTTGCCTTCAAAAGCAGCCTGGAACAACTAGTCGGGGCTTCTCTCCCTCGCCTGGCTGAGGAGCCCGTTAGTGCAAACGAGAATAAAATTCCTCTTGCTTTTGCATCAACTGGACTGGTGAGTGGTTCCTTGGAGCGACCCTCCAGAGGAGTTAGCATCCCAGAGTTGGGGTCTTCAAAATTGTGACAATCCAGTTAACGTTATCTGAAAGTAGATGTGTAGTGGATGAAAAATAAAGACATACAACTGATCTGCTTAGAAAGGACAGTAAATAGAATAATAGGAACTAGAACCATAGGAGTCAAAGAAAGGAAGGAAGAAAGGGGATCAGGAAAGTAGAACAGCCATCTGCCAGCCTTACAGACCAGGCTGCAATAACACACACCTTTGATCCCAGTCGTCACACTAGTTGCCATAGAAACCAGGCAGTGCATGCCTTTAATCTCAGTGGTGCACACCTTTAATCCCAGAACTAGAAAGCATTATAAAACGGGAGGAGACAGCTCTCAGACACAGTCTCTTTCTGAGATTCCTGGTGGCAGGATCGCCATTTTGTACTGAAGTCGAGGTAAGAGCCAGTGGCTGGCTGTTTTGATTTTCAGGTCTTCAGGTTGAACCCCAGTTTCTCTCTCTGAGTCTTTATTAATCATGCTTCCTCCAACTCTCCCCCATAGCTGTCTGCATTAACATTTAAATATCTGTTAAATACCGCCTTCTCCTAGAAGCCCTTGCGGATACATAGCATTGTTGGCACTGTGGGCTCGAATTCCCTACCTGAGATTCTTGCTCCCAGGATCTGGTCGTTAGGTCGCTAGTTTTTGCCTTACAATGCTCCTTCAGTCATGCAGTGAAGGGTGCGCTAACACAGTGCACTTTCCTTTGATAAAGCTAAAACACAACGGTCAGAATCTTCAGTAAACACCACAGCATTGTGAAGCCAGGCAGCAAAATAGTGGTACACAGAGTGACATGGAGCTGGCAGGTACCTGTCACCATGTGCTGTCACAGACCTGACGGTGCCAGCATATCTGCAATGACACTGACATAAATGCACTACTGTGCTGCTGGACGCATCAAATGCAGCACCATGCTACTGGTGTTTGCCCTTACCGTACTATTCTTGAGCAAATTCAAAATAAAATGTTTAAACAGCTAAAAGGTTTTATTTCCTATTTTACCTTGATATTTCACCATTAAACTGCTTAATAGTTGGATTGCTGTTTCATATTATGTTTAGCATTTATTTTAGTAATTAAAACCTCTGACCTTATGAGATGAGCCACAGCCACATTGCAGGTGTGTTACACCTATTGTTTGTGATTTCAGCTCTGTGAGACATGTGTGACACACAAATTCTGTGTATAGATGTGGGTCTCATTCCCAAAAGACCTCATTGAGGGAGAGAGAGAGAGAGAGAGAGAGAGAGAGAGAGAGAGAGAGAGAGAGAGAACATTTCACTATCCAAAAAGTGTCTGGATGGAGACCCTTCTGGTCCCAAGCATTTGGAATGAGCAATATCCAGCCTGTATTTCAAACTTTGCTTTTGTGTAAATGGCCTGTTCAGAGGTGGGGCTGACATATGGGACAAACTCACATCCAGGTATGAGGACCAGTGATGGGATCTGATGGCTCTCAACCTTGCTGTGGGCTTTCCTCACCTGACAAACTGCTTCCTCCTGCATCCAGCTTGACCCTGGACTTAGGATGCTCTCTCTGGGAATTGGGAAGTATACCGTGCATTGCCACCAATACTGTCCCTGACTCTGTGTACACGCATCCACCTCCAGACCTCTTTCTTCAGGCAGCATTTCAACCTTCCCTGTAGTCTGCCTCTTAGGCCCCTTAAACCTCCACTTCTATTCAGCACACAGACTGGCTTAGGGTTGCCTGGCCACCCTCTTATTCATCTGACTCACCTGCCCTGGTCTCCTTCCAGTCGCTCTACTCACCAGCCAGTCAGAGTTAAATGGAATGCCTTATCTCTCTCTACATGACTAGTCCTTGCTTGGACTAGAGTTGAAAGTCCTCATATCACCCAGCACAGGGTGGCACTAGACTGTATCTGTTCTGTTCTAACTTGGCTGACATGGCAAACAGAGTAAGACCCCAATGGAGCTGGGGTGTCATTCTTTCTAGTCCTCGAACCTGGCTTCAGTCCTGGGTCTAAACAATCTAAGAGGAAGAAAACCAGACAAACAATAGTAGCAGTCATGCTGTCCTGAAGCTATGCCCAGTGCGCTGCAGGAAGTGAACACAAGGATGTTGGCCTCTGCACAGGGGTGAGGGGCAGGATGAGGTCTGAGAAAGTGATGCTTGCATTGAATTTTAAGGGGTGAGCAGGAGTTTTTCAGAGGTCAAGATATGGAAAGACACTCTGGGCCAGTGGTTCTCAACCTTCCTCATGCTGCGACCCTTTAGTATAGCTCCTCATATTGTGGCGACGTCTCAACTATTAAATTATTTTTGTTGCTATTTCGTAACAGTTATTTTGCTACTGTTTTGAATCATAATGTAAATATTTTTGGAGATAAAAGTTTGCCAAAGGGGTCACAATTTCCAGGTTGAGAACCACTCTGGCCTGGATGGAGAAGATAGCACAGAGAGGTTTCCTGCATCACCCATGTGACTCGATAACAACTGGGTACTCACTGTCTCCAGGGAGTACTTACTGGGAGATTTGAGAATCAGATCTGAAGGGTTATTTTGGTCACAGTATGGGGACAGGTTTGGGGGTGCAGCAGTAACAAAAACCAAGTTAGTACAACTTAGGTTCACTGCTTTAGAATGAAGTAAAACATTCTGAAAGTTTAAACAAAAACAATAATTGAAACTTGACGTTTCCAAGCATATTCTTTCTGTCATTGTGCTTCAAGTTATGTGTCTCAAAGCCCTCCCTCCTTCTGGAGGTCTCTGTCAATGCTGTGCCACTAAGGTCCCCCTGGCGGTGGCCTCCCAGCCCAGGCTGAACCCACTCACTGGATGGGGTTCTCTCCATGACACTTTGAGCATCAATGTTTATCACTCACTTCTTACTAACACAAAACCCGCACTGAAGTGGGGCCTATTGATCACTGCTCTGGGCCCATGTCTAGAATGTTCTCAGCACTCTGCATGTATTTACACAGTGATTAGATCAATATACTCCTAACCTCATGTCTAGCTGCACTCTGGGGTCCCAGGCCGCACTCTCAGAGGCTTTCCACTTCTTCACCCTTAGCTTCACGTCTTGCCGTTCTGTCATACAATCCCAGCATGCCTCAGATTGGGCGGAACTTCCTTTGATTTTGAGAGTTGTCCCTGTCGTTGAATGTCTCCCGGATTGTGACCTTTCCTTCTGTGTTTGGAACTGCTCTTTTATTTCTACGTTCTCTTCTGTTGTGTAGATGTTCCTCTTCTCAACCATCTTAATTGTCAAAGCTATCTGAACAGAGCAAATTCATCTTCATATGGAGGCAAAATCCCCACTGAGATCAAGACATCTCAAGTTGGCAGCTAGAAGAGCATCTGCTGCTGCTGTCCCTGTCACCAGCCCTTCTGAGTACCACGCAGAGGCCCTGCAACCCTGCTCCCTCCCCATGACCTGCGGTCTCCCTGCCTGGAGTGGCCTCTCATCTCTCTCCTCTGGGAGCTTCCCTTACTGCTCCCCGGGCCCCCAGTGTCTCTCATTTTGCTCTGTACTCATCTCATCATGTCATCTGGGTGATGAGCACTGAGCCCATCCCATGGATAGAATCCTTTGATGGGAGATGGAAGGCATCACAGTGGCTGTGCCTTGAGCAGCTGTTTTGACCCCGCTTCCTCCTTAGTAGAATAGTGATGACATTTGCCCTTGGACGACGTGATGAGACTGTTTTAAGGTTAGACATGATCTGTGGGAAAAGAACTTTAGAAATGATTCAAAGAAATGAGGAGCTCAGACTTCTCATGGGATCTTCGTGTGTTACACTTCGAGGGCAGTGTGACCCAGGCTAGAAGCTCGTATAAATCTCTGGTGATGGGTAGTGGCAGGTGACAGAGCACATCGTAACTACAATTGCAAAACAAAACTCCGCTCGCATTGGCTTTGCTTCCTTTGGGGAATTTCCATGTTTGAACCATGGTGATCAAAGAGAGGGAGGGACAAGGAAGGAAGCTGGTTGCTTTTTACAGAGCAGTGTATTCACTTTGCATAATCATATTTCCTGGTCCTCTTGTGTGTTTGGAATATGCAGTGACTTGTTCCTTCAATTTCATCACTAAGCATTGTAAGTCCCAAGTCCTGGTCTCTGGCCTCCATCTTTGGAGGCCCCGTCCCTGTGCCCGCCAAGCCTTGATTCCTCCCCAGAGGAATGTCAAGACAGCCCGTCAAAATCTTGACCACTCCCCAGTCTATTTAAACTGCTTCCCGGTCTCTTTCCTCTCCCCCAGTGGTAGTTGCATTCTCGGCTTCCCAGTTTCCCCTTGGGGCCACCCGAGAGTGCAGGAATCCCATTAAACCTGGATTTTTTTTTAATTTTTATTTTTTGATTTTTCTTTTCTTTTTTTTTTTCTGTTCATCTAGAGAATAATATTTGATTTTTCGAGATAGGGTTTCTCTGTATCTTTGGAACCTGTCCTGGAACTAGCTCTTGTAGACCAGGCTGGCCTCGAACTCACAGAGATCCGCCTGCCTCTGCCTCCCGAATGCTGGGATTAAAGGCGTGCGCCACTACCGCTGGGCGTGAACCTGGATATTTTTTTCAATTTGGCTTGTTGTGATTTGGCTTGTTTAGGATTTTTGTGTCGGCAGAGAGCTCGCGTTAGGAAAATTTCTAACATCTTGGAGGTCCCACCCAGTAGGGTGGCCTTTCCGCATGGTCGAAAGCCCCCTAGTCCACAATCTGAGCTCTCCACACCATGCTAAAACCAGCTCCTAGGCTACAGCGGCTACATCTTGGTGAGTCCCTTTTTGTTGTCTATGCTATAGGGCTTGGGGAACCCATTCTTACTTACTTTTGTCGATTATTGGACTCTTATGGCAGTCGTGGGCCCACACCAGGAGTTTTATCTCAGCAACAGCTAGACCGGGTCTAGTTGAGATGGACTTTGCTGCTCTAGGGACGCCTAGCATTCAATTTCCATGACCCCATTAGGCCTAAGAGCTATTTTAGTGGCAGTGATGTAATAGACTTAGGCCACACGGTTGGGCATAGACTTTAAAATGGGAACTTGCAGTTCAAAGCCAGGTCCGCTGTCGCCCCTGAGATGCCTCTTACAAAATCTTTATAAATTGGGCTTGCTCGATACAATCTGTCCTGAACAGCTAATTTCCCTATGTACTAAGATTTAGCCTCAATACGATCTTGACAATGGGATGCATTGGCCACTAGAAGGAAGCCTTGAGCTTACCATCCTCTGGGACCTAGAAAATTTTTGTCACCTTAAGGACAAATGGGCAGAGCTTACATATGTCCATGGTTTTTGGGCTTTGTGCTCTTGCCCTTCCCTTAGTAGCCAGTGTCTCGTGGCACCGGTCTTGGTAGCTAAGGCTTCAATGCCTCCAAATTCCTGGTCATCCGGGAATTGGGACTCTGACAATTCCAGCTGGACCATGCAGCCAGAGGCACTGGCCCCTCCCCTCAAGCCCACACTACCCAACCCCCTCTTGTAGAATAACATTCTCCACATTTCTCTCCTTCCCTGTCTAACCCCTCCCTTCCCAATCTAGAAGTTCAAGGTCAACTTCCACCTTACCCACCTTCCTCCTCCCCTCCCCCTCCTACCTCATCTCCCCACCTTTGAACCCCCTCTGTGCACTGGGCTAGTCCCTCCCAATCCTCCCCAGTCTCCTCCCATACCAGATCCCACCATAGCTCCACCCTTCTCTGTTCTCTCTGGGAAATGACAGGAGTCGATGGCGTTATGAAAGTTCATGTTCCCTTTTCTCTTCCAGATCTCTCTCAGATAGAAGAGCAGCTAGGTTCCTTTTCTACTAATCCTTCTGCTTAAAGTTAAGAAAGGTTGAGGAGGGTCCCCAAACCCCTATAGGGAAATTGGTGAAAATGGCCTTTAAAGTTTTTAATGCCCAAGAAGGAACAGCTGAGTCTTCCTGACAGACAAGACTACAACAATCTACAGGCCCAGGCCTTGGCAGCTGCCCTAAGGTCACAGGAAGGGGGACAATAGAAGCCAACCACAAGGCTCTACCCTGCTGGAGCCCAGCCTAAGTCAACCTCACAGGCAAGCTGTTTCAAGTGTGGCCTAAATGGTCACGTGGCATGATATTGCACTACGCCTCCTTCGAGGTTTTGCCCTATCTGCCAGCAACCTGGACACTGGAAAACACAATGTCACCGTGCAGGCTTGTCCTCCATGCCATGCCACCGAGGTCCCGCCTCACCAACATTGGCAAGTGAAGCTGTGCCAGCCTTCAAACTTCTCAGCCTTGCAGAGGATTGACGCTGCCCAGACTTGGTTTATCCTGTAACCCTACCCAAGCCTAGGGTAAAGCTGCAGGTAGTGGGTAAGTCCATTACTTTTATTTTGGACACAGGAGTTACCTATTCTGTTCTAATATCTCATTCGGGCCTTATGTTCCCCTCACCAATTTCGGTTACGAGGGTAGATGAGACTCATTCCTCCCCACTTAAAACTTTGCCACTGCTTTGCATTCTTGCAGGACAATTTTTCTCTTATTCTTTCTTAGTGACACCTGCTTGCCCAGCACCTTTACTGGGGTCAAGATATCCTTAGCCGCTTCCCCAAAGCGTTGTTCTGCTTCTTGGAGCCCCTTTTTGACCCCACCCATCTCTGAGATTCTATTTTACAGGTTCACTCCTCCTGCCAGATGTGCTCCCAGGCCAACCCACAAGGGGCTCTCCACATACGTCAGTCTCTACACCAGCTTCACAGACACCAACTAGGCAAAGATTGGCAGGTTGATTTCATTCATATGCCTACTCATAAAAAACTCTGTTATCTCTTAACATTTGTGACACTTTTACAGGATGGATAGAAGCATTTCTGGTCTCTGGGAAATGGCAGATGTGGTGGCTCAGGTACTCCTGGACCACATCATTCCTCAGTTTGGTGTTCCACAAACCATCCAGACGGATAATGGGCCAGCCTTCACTTCCAGGGCTGTGGAGCTCGTGTCAGAGGCTCTCAACACCCCCTACCATCCACATCCTCGGGAAAGGTGGAGAGGACCAATAGACTCATCAAACAATAACTAACCAAGCTCTCCATTGAACTCAGGTTATCTTGGCCCTCCCTTCTCCCCATTGCCGTTACTCGCCTCAGGACCATCCCATATTCCCCTATGGGCCTGAGCCTTTTTGAGCTGCTTTATGGCAGGCCCTTTCTCCTTAACCATCACCTCCCAGTCCAAACTTCTCCACTGGCGGGGTATCTACCCTACCTCTCCCTTTTAAGGTCCCTTCTCTGTTCACACGCTGACAGTTGTCTACCTGCCCCCATACCAGTGGACCCTAATGCCCCTAAACCTGCCCCGCTCTCCTCAGGGGACAGAGTACTCCTCAAACACCTAACTCCTAGGTTTCTCAAACCTTGATGGACAGGATCTCACACAATAATCCTCACCACCCCCTTGGCTGCCAAGTTCTTGGACACCCATGCTGGTATCATCTCTCCAGGCTCAAGCGGGCACCTACTCAAGACACTTGGTCTGTCCAGCAGACAGGACCTTCTACCCTCTGGTTTTCCAAGATGCCGCAATGAAGGGCCTACCTGCTCCTCATCCTGGCACACTCATCTTTGGTGATAACAATATATTTTCCCTAGACACCTGCCTTCTCACTTCCCCAAGGAACAGATGCCTGATGTCTCCAGGATTACAGTACATGGGATGCCTTTCCAGCCACACCTCTCACTGAGCGTGGACCAACACCTAGCTCTTCCCTTCCCCACATCGTCCCACGCCCTCAGGAAGTAGCCAGACTTGACTCAATGCCCCTTTTTTCTAAGAGAGCCTAAATGTTGGTCAAAATATCACCTCAGCTTCCTATTACCCCTTATACAAACAGTCTGGAATGTAAGCCCTGGTCTCTGGCCTTCATATTTAGAGGCCCCATCCCTGTGCCTGTCAAGTCTTGACCCCTCCCTGGAGGAGGGTCAAGACAGCCTGCCAAAATCTTGACCACTCCCCAGCCTATTTAAGCTGCTTCCCCAGAAAGTTCCCGTGTGTGTTCTCTTTCCTCTCCCCTGGTGGTGGTTGCCTTTGTGGCTTCCAGGTTTCCCCTTGGGGCCACCCGAGAGTGCAGGAATCCCATTAAACCTGGAAATTTTTTTAATTTGGCTTGTTGTGATTTGGCTTGATTGGGATTTTTGTGTCAGCAGAGAGCTCGCGTTAGGAAAGTTCCTAACAAGCATCTTCTGTGCACTGAAATGGGTACGAATAATATATACTAGTAGGTAACTGGCATGAAAACCTCGAGAACACTACCACACTTAAGGATTATCTAGGAAATGGATGGGGCTCCTAGCTCAAACCTGGGAGTTATTGATTGTTCTCGGATCCTTGTTGTTATTTTTAGTGTTTTACAGATTTCTTTTTTATTTTATGTGTGTAAGTGTATGCACAGCACATGCATGCCTATTGTCTGCAGGGTTAGAAGAAAGCCCTGGATCCCCTGGAACTTCTTGTTGAGAAAAGATTCCTTTTCCCCCCCTTTCCTTTTTTTCTTTCTTTTTTTTTTTTTTTGAGGGTTTCTCCGTGTAGCCCTGGCTGTCTTGGAACTCGTTCTATAGACCAGGCTGGTCTCAAACTCACAGAGATCCACCTGCCACCTGCCTCTGCTGCTACTAAAGGTGTGGGCCACTACCACTCGACCAAGCTAGAATTTCTTGCCAGTCTATTCACCTAGACTGGCTGAATGCTAAGCCTCAGGCATTCTCCACCTCCTGGTGCTGGGATTAGAGCTGGGCCACAGTGGGACCCCAGGCTATCTCTGCTGTGCTTCCCCAGTATTAGGGGTCACAGATGTGGGCCTCCACACCCAGCTCTTACCTTGACACTGGGAATCTGAACTTGAGTGCCCATGCTTACACAGCCAGAACATCACGTACTGAGCTGTATCTTCAGCGTCATCTCTCGACTTTTCAAAGTCAAACACAATCTCCCAAATTTTCTAAAGCTATTTAGCTGCTTTGATCTTCCCTGTTCCTGATGGTGCTTCTTATAAAATTATTTCTTGCCCATTTAGTTGGGAGTAGTTATGGGTGGCAGTTTGTCAAGGAGCCTTTGAACCATGAAGTGTCAAGTCACACTAGAGTATTTCCAGGACCTGGAACTTGGGTGATTCTTAGATGGTTTGGTAAAATAAATTCATATGTACTATAGCACAGTGTAAAGAGACTAGAAAGACTCATGGTAGATTTTCTTCATATTTCCAATAAAGTGTGTCATATTAGATCCATGCAGGTGTATCTGGAATATGTGTTGAGGAAAGAATACTGCTTAGCTCTGCTCTGTGACTTCCCATGAGAGAGTCAGAAGTAGAAGAAATCTAGAAGACATGGAGTCCCAGATCAGCTAACCATGGCCCTCGCTGCCTCATGTCTGGGTGAGAGAACTCTGAAACCTAGAAGACACAATCCTGGGTGCGCTATCTGTAGCCTTCACTGCCTCATGTCTGGGTGGGAAGGCCTTTAGAGTCTTCTGTCTTAAACCCTCTGTTCCAGAGCTGAGAGCATCTCCACCCCTGCTTTCTTGGAGGACTTCCGCTTTGCACAGTGTGGTAACTCAGTGAAGAAAGCCAGCTTTGGAAGTCTACTGTCTCTGCTTATTTCCAGTAATCTTGGCTCTCTGGCGATCAACACTTCAGTAGTGAAATTGTGGATCCCTTTGCGGTTGGCCTCATAATTTAAAACATAGGTGCTGTACCTCCAAAGCCCTTTGCAGAATGCTGTAGCCGAACCCTGCCTGTGTTTATAAGCTGAGTTCCATCCAAGGTCTTCTCACGTCCCCTTCTACCACTTTATTGGTTACAGAGTGGTTTCGCTTTGGTGTCTTTAAGAGTGTGTTTCTTTTACTCACCAAAAGAAAAACCGAAAGCAACAGATTTATATAGAGCACCCTTCGCCTCTTTTTTCAAATCCAGCACTTTACAAGAGGCCTTCCAAATGGGGAAAACCTTCTGAAAGTTTAATTTCTTCCCTCCCACCCTGGAAGTGGAATTTGGCCCAGAGGATGCCATTCTCTTTGGTGGGCTGCCCATCCTAAGGATGCCCCTTCCCTAAGTGGAGGGTGAGGGCAGGCGAGAAAACATCAGGCTCCAGCACAGTGCTGCGTGTACGGCAGGGCGCTCGATTCTTCTGGTTGGTTCTGTGTAGGTGGGGGAGCTAAGTGGATGTAGAGGGAGCAGCTTAGCTGTCAGGGCTAGCCAGCATCTGTAACTTGAACATGTCACTGGCTTGGTTGAACAAGCTACTTCTTAACAAGGCAGCAGCCATCTTCAGCACAGAAAGAACTGTGTATGGGGGTCCTGGGCCGCTACAGCAGATGGCCATGGGCAGCTGGGAGGCTGGGAACAGCAGGTGTTTATTCTCTCATGGTTCTGGAGGCTGGAAGACTGACATGGAGATGGTGGCTGGATGCTGGAGGAGCAGAATGAAAAACTCTTCTTGGTGTCTGCTGGTTGCCAGCACCCTTTGGCAGGGAGTTGGGCAGCCAAAGTCAGTCTCTAATGCTCTGTGCCCCTTCCCATCCTCTTATGTGTGTGTGTGTGTTACACATCACAGAGTGAGTGTGGAAGTCAGAGGACAACTTCCAGGAGTCATTTCTCTGTCCTAGAAGAACCACAATGTCTAGGCTGCAGCCATCTGGTGGAGAAAGTACCTTTTAAAGCTTTGCCAGTGACTCTGTATATTCACCAAGATGTGCCCTCTGCTTTTTCTTGTTTGAACAAATGGACCAACGGGGCCTGAATGGCTATGGGGGATGTTGGCTGTGCAAGATTCCTGAGTTTACAAATGAAAGTCGGGAGCTTGTGGGTGCCTCTCTGCAAATAACTATAGCTTCTGTCTACAGCTTTTCAGATGTGCTGGCTGGAACGATTAGAATTGTGATATGAAGGTGGCCAGTCCCTCCTGATTCCCACAGTTACAGCAAAGCTTCCAAGTGTTTATTTTGATATAGGCTGAGGGCTCCATACTCAGGTCCACTCACCATTCCCTCTGGTGGGAGGGTACACCTTGTCACCATGAGTCATGAAGTATTTTGTGCCCCAGGACCCATTAATATCATAAAAGATGTTTTAGTAAATCAAAGTTATATGGTCAAATGAGACTTGGGAATCATGCATGGCTCCTCTCTTCCTGAAGATTAGCAGGACACAGTGGTTTATAAAGGTCTGACAAGGGCCAGTTCCATGGATCAGTGGATAAAGGGGCTTTTGGCCAAGTCTGATGACCTGAGTTTGATTTCCCAGACTCCACATGGAGGGAGAATAGAAATGATTCTTATGTGTTGTCCTCTGACTTCTGAACTTGCTCTGAGGTATGTATAACACACACACACACACACACACACACACACACACACACACACGGAGAGAGAGAGAGAGAGAGAGAGAGAGAGAGAGAGAGAGAGAAGTGGTTCTTATAAATCTTGAAATAGAGAAACCTAATCAACTTTACTTCAATCCAGAGCATCCCAAATGCATTTGACTACAAACACAGTCTTGCTTTTTTTTTGATAAATGAGCAATATCTGCTATGATCCATGGAAGTAGTATCTTAGCAATAAACCTTGATGGCCACTGGGGAGTGGCCAAGAACTGACATTGGCATCAGGCTCAAGTCTAAAAGTTGGGTTTGCTGACTTTTGCAAAGTTAACTGAATCTCTTGAGCCCAAGTTTCCTCATCTGTGAGGTAGCTGCTTGCTTTGCCGAGTAATACATGAAACAATACTTGATGTGGGATTCACCTCTGTGTGCTGTGATTACTATTAATGAGTAAAGAAACTGCTTTGGACCTAGAGCAGGGCAGAACTTAGCTAGGCAGGGAAAACTAAACTGAATGCGGGGAGGAAGAAGGTGGAGTCAGAAGCCATGTAGCCCCACTGGATACAGATGCCAGAACTTTACTCGGTAAGCCACAGCTTCGTGGCAATGAACAGATTACTAGAAATGGATTAAATTAAGATATAAGAGCTATCCAATAAGAAGCTAGAGCTAATGGGCCAAGCAGTGATTTAAACAATATAGCTTCTGTGTAATTATTTTAGGTCTGAGTTGCTGGGCAACTGGGAAACAAGTGGTCTCCCTACAACAAATACTGATGAAATATTTAGCATAGGGATGGGGATAAAATAACAAATCAACACATTGGAGTGTCTCCTTTTTCGCCATCACACAGCTCCACAGTTGCTTGGTGTGTCATTCTCAGAGATCATGATTCTAGCAAAAGAAATGAGTTTGTAAAGCCTCTATGAGAATCTACCCTAGTGTAGCAAAATTGTGATTTTCTCAAACATCCCAGAGTTCTGAAATAAACTTTCTCCAAATTGAGTCCTTCTGTACCTGTGGCACTTATTTGTACCTGTCAATCAGCCATGACTTTGCTTGGTTGCTCACAGGCACTTGATGTCTGGACTGGGTTGGAGCTGCAGACAGCATTTGCATTCAATCACTGGCTTTCCTCTGGGAGTGTTTGCTGGGCAGTGGAGACAAAAATGGAGTTCAAGGCCAGGTTGGTCTACAGAGTGAGATTCAGGACAACCAAAGACACAGAGAAACCCTGTCTCAAAAAACCAAAAATCAAAAATAAAAGAAACAGAGTTTTTTTTTAAAAAAAGGACCAGGTGGGACAGAAACTTCCTTCTGTAAACGGCACCCAAATGTTTGGCAAGAATTTCCACTAAAGCCTGAGAAAGCTTAAAGAAAAAAAAGTACCTCGGAGTCCTGGCTCATCCACAGAAGAAGCAAGATGTGACTGCCTCACTGAAAAAGGTATTTTGAAAATATCTTGACTTCAAAATTGAAGTCAAAAGGTATGTTACTTTGGAGAAGTGGTTTTGCTTTTGTTTCCACAGAAAATGAGAGGTTGTGGACTCATTCCAGGTTAAGAAAAATCAGGTTTGATCAAGGAAGACCACCTGAGAAATCTCCAGTAGGAACGGATGGCCCAGATGTTAGAGTTCTACATCCAGAACAGATTCAAGACTGCTGCCTGAGATGATCAAGACTCACAGGATACTTCAGTCAGGACTTGATCATAATTCTAAATTTTCTTTAGGTTCCCCCATAAGATTATCAGTGCCCCCACCCAGCAGGAAGTAACCTGGAAAACTATGTCCACATTCCCAAAAAATGGACTATGGATATTTTCCTTTGTTTAAAATGTTGGTTACAAGTTGTTATGGCTAATGGTCAGGAGAAAAGCTAAACAAAGGATATTAGATTCAGAGTTCTTATTATTAAAAAAAAGAGGGGAAGTGGTGTGGGACAATTGTCTATATTTTGTCAATTATATTTTAAATAAATGCTGATTGGCCAGTAGCCAGGCAGGAAGTATAGATAGGACAACCAGACAGGAAGTAGAGGTCGATCAAGAAGATTGGAGAATTCTGGGAAGAAGGAAGCCCATTCCTCGGGAGTCCTGGCCCATCCACAGAAGAAGCAAGGCGTGACTGCCTTGCTGAAAAAGGTACTGAGCCATGTGGCTAACATAGACAAGAATAATGGGCTAATATAAGTTATAAGAGTTAATAAGAAGCCTGAACTAATGGGCCAATCAGTTTATAACAAAAAAAAGAAGAAAGTATTCTAGACAGACAAAAGAACAAAGTCAAACACAGCTTCTTGGTAGCAGCATTGTCTCCAGTGGGCTCTGTTTGCTAGAGGTGAGTAGAGGCATGGTTCCCTTAAGAGAGGCTTCCTGGTTGGGCAATGATGATGCAAGCCTTTAATCCCAGCACTCGGTAGGCAGAGTCAGGCAGATCTCTGTATATAGGCCAGTCTGGTCTACAAAGAGTTAGTTCCAGGACAGGCTCTAAAGCTACAGTGAAACCCTGTCTCGAAAAAACAAACAAACAAACAAAAAACCAAAATAAAACAGAACAGAAAAAACAAAGAAAAGAAAAACAAAAAAGAGAGAGGCTTCCTGACTCAGTGTTAGCAGCAAAAGCTTCATGGCTCTTTTAAGAGACTGTACTGCCAAACACTTAAATGGTGTTTATGAGCAGCTGCCAGCATGCTTCTTGGTGGTGGCAAGGACCTAGAAACTCCACTGAGTGGTGGTAAAAACTGTGGTTCCCGCCAGTACCTCCACCATGAAGCTAGACTTTCAGGAAGCCAAGGAGTGGGATGGATCCAGCCACCAAAGCCACAGCTTTAATCCTAGCCATATCACTTAGCAGATTAAAGACTCATGTGATCAAAAAAAGAGAGATATACAGTAAACACAGATTCAGACCCAAAAAACTCTCTAAATGGTTTACAGTGTATTTAAAAATATGTGTAGGCTTGAGAGAGAAAAAAAAAGGGTAGAGAAGACCTTTAAAAAAAGAAAGAGAGTAGTTGGGTTTGGTGGCACACATCTTTAATCCCAACACTTGGGAGGCAGAGGCATGTGGATCTCTGTGAGTCCAAGGGCAGCTTGGTCTACAGAATGAGTTCCAGGACAGACAAAGATACACAGAGAAACCCTGCCTCAAAACATCAAAAATTAAAAATAAAATAAAAGAAATAGAGTTAAAAAAGCATGTAAAGGTGGAAAATGCACAGAGAATCTGGATACTGTATGTTATTGTGTCATATTTTAATTGTTTGTCTGCTGAGGAAGTAGCAACAGCTGCTAAAAGACATTTGATCATAAATGCTGCTGGATTAATTAATCCAACATGTATATTTTGAAAATGCCTTGACTTCAAAATTTAAGTCAAAAGATTTGTTATTTGGAGAAAAGGTTTGCTTTTGTTTCCACAGGAAATGAGAGGCTGTGGATTCATTCTTGGTTAAGAAATATAAGGTTTGATCAAGGAAGACCCCCTGAAAAATCTCTAATGGAAACAGATAGCCCAGAAGCTTAAATGTTTCAGAGCACTTCTGTTGCAGTTTCCTCTGAGTTCTACATTCAGAACAGATTAAAGACTGCTGGACCAGGCTCACAGAATACTCCAGCCAGGACTTTTCTTTAGGTCTCCATAAGATTATCAGTACCCCTGATCAGCAGGATGGATTATGGATGTTTGTCTTTGTTTAGAGTGTTGGCTACAAGTTGTTGTAGATAATGGTCAGGAAAAAGCTAAATAAAGGAGATTAGATTCAGAGCTCTTGTTTTGAAAGGAAAGAAAGGGGAAGTGCTGTGGGATAATACTCTTGTACCCTGTAAAGATTTGTTACTCATATTGGTTTAATAAAATGCTGATTGGCCAGTAGCCAGGCAGGAAGTATAGGCAGGGCAACCAGACTAGGAGAATTCTGGGAAGAGGAAAGGCTCAGTCTGCAGTTGCCACCCAGATGCAGAGGAAGCAAGATGAAAACGCTGCACTGAGGAAAAGTACCAAGCCACATGGGTAAACATAGATAAAATTATGGGTTAGTTTAAGATGTAAGAGTTAGTTAATAATAAGTCTGAGCTAACAGGCCAAACAGTTTATAATTAATATAAGCCTCTATGTGTTTCTTTGGGACTTAATGGCTGTGGGACCAGGCGGGACAGAAATTTCTGTCTATAGAGAGCAATAGGGACAGGTCACAGGTCACAGGACACTACTTGAACCAAGACAAATAAATGGGCCTTTTGGTCTTACTTCTCAGGACTACCCCTCATTTACCATTGCTGTCTCTACCTTTTCCTCTACCTACACATGGACCTCCTGAGTCTCTAAGGAGACCATATATCCATAAATGTAAAGATTTCTTGGTTTCAGCAGCACCACTTTAAAAAACACCCAGTTGATCTATGGGGAAAGGGTTGAAGGACAAAAGAGGACCTGGGTCCTTGCTGGGGCTGTTGAAGGAGTCAGGGCAAAGGGATGGAGATTTAGAATAGGTAATAAGATGCTAAAACACAAAGCTGTCTCCCAGGGAGTGGGCACTGGTGTGTGTCTCATGAAGGTGCCTGCTGGTTCCACAGATGTGTTATTCCACCTGGCAGTCTGAGGTGGGGTACAGTCAGCCCTTCAGGATACTACTAGATAGCCCCAGGATAACTTCAGGCTCACGATTTTCCTGCTCCATCCAGGGTGCTGGGATCACAGGTGTGGACCACTGTTTTTGGTTAAACACAGGTGCTTTAGCAGCTAGAGTTAAGATGCCTGTGATCCTGGGAGTGGGGAGGACTGTGGGAGGCAGGAGGTACATATCCCTGCTAAAAGCATCCAATTTGCTAAAAACTAAAACAGAAGATGTTGTGGCAAGCAATTCTGGTGGCTCATAAATGTCATGAGATCTTAGTGTGTTCTGGCTTGTACTTCCACTGCATCTTGTAAAAGGAGTCCTGGGATGGGAAGATCACAAATCTGAGGCCCCCATGGGCTTCAGAGGGAGAACCTGTCTCTTTACAAGTATTTAGTGGTTTGCGCTCTGCCACCGGTATGTGCAGGCTCAGCAAGACCATATAAGAAGGGTCAGCTCAATGCTAGATTGTGGGATAGCTAGAGGCCACTCAGGAGTCTGACACGAGACAGAGGGACTCTAATAGGAAGGATGTGCTCGAGTCAGTACAGATGGTTCTGTGTTCCTCCAACCAAGGGATTGTGGACACAAACACACATGTTAGGGCAGAATTGCAAGTGAGGTAATGGCCTGAACTTGCTCCAGTGTTGGAAGAGCCCCTCCTCCCACCCGATTGGCCACCTTTTCCAGCCTTCTTTGTGAGAAGGTACAGCCTTTGGATTAAACCCCAACTGCTGCAGCCCAGGCTTATGTGATAAGTGCTCTCTCCAGGCAAGCTCCACACATTGCTCACGTGTGAGTCTCCTCTCTTCCTCGCCTCTCTATCATCTAGATGTTGCTGTCTGAGGACACACTGGACCTAACAGGTGTTTTCAGATCGATTTTCACCCCTACCTTTCAAACCAGTTAACTAGGTCCCGAGCCTTGCCAAGGTATGTGGCCAGGCTCTATGAAGTGCACACAGGTAGATTCTGTAGGTGTTCGTAGCTCAGCTCTCTTCCAGGTGACTCCTGAACTTCCATGGGCTTCCCATCTTGTCCTTCAAGTCATCTTCCTGTCATTATTCGTGTGCGCACATGTATGCACATGTGTGTGGCGGTCAGGGAACACCTGTAGTGCTGATTCTTCAGTAGCCTTTTCCTTCCTTCTTTCCTTCTTTCCTTCCTTCCTTCCTTCCTTCCTTCCTTCCTTCCTTCCTTCCTTCCTTCCTCACTTCCT
>PVIU01020986.1:0-32673 GCA_004026605.1 Ondatra zibethicus | reverse complement strand
GCTGTCCTCGCTACAGCCGCGCTGTCCTCGCTACAGCCGCGCTGTCCTCGCTACAGCCGCGCTGTCCTCGCTACAGCCGCGCTGTCCTCGCTACAGCCGCGCTGTCCTCGCTACAGCCGCGCTGTCCTCGCTACAGCCGCGCTGTCCTCGCTACAGCCGCGCTGTCCTCGCTACAGCCGCGCTGTCCTCGCTACAGCCGTGCTCCCCCCATGTGGCTCACCCTCCAGGCACAGCTGGAGCATAACTTGTCAGAACTGTGGTTCTGTTAATGATTCTATCTTCTGAGTGCTGCAGCACACAACACTGCCAGATGGCTACACAATGGCGCTGTTCACACACCGGTGTCCTCCACTCGTCCCTGGACCCCACAGCTCCAGGTCACTGTGCTCAGATGGGAGTGTAGCAAAGCCTAGAATAGTTCGGGGCAGGGGTACATTTGCTGCTACTGTGACCAGTACTGGATAAGAGCCAAGCTAAGGAGGAAGGGTTTACTTAGTTCACAGTCTGGGGGGCAGGAGCACAGTGTGGCTGGCGGCACGGCAGCCCCAGTCAGGAACCCAGCCGATGGGGTCGTCCACACCCAGGGCTGGTCCCCAGCCGATGGGCTGGGGTCGTCCACACCCAGGGCTGGTCCCCAGCCGATGGGCTGGGGTCGTCCACACCCAGGGCTGGTCCCCAGCCGATGGGCTGGGGTCGTCCACACCCAGGGCTGGTCCCCAGCCGATGGGGTCGTCCACACCCAGGGCTGGTCCCCAGCCGATGGGCTGGGGTCGTCCACACCCAGGGCTGGTCCCCAGCCGATGGGGTCGTCCACACCCAGGGCTGGTCCCCAGCCGATGGGCTGGGGTCGTCCACACCCAGGGCTGGTCCCCAGCCGATGGGCTGGGGTCGTCCACACCCAGGGCTGGTCTCCAGTGAATGGATTGTTGCAGCCTACATCCAGCGCTGATTTTCCCACTTCCGTGAGACCTCTCTGGAAACACCCTCACAGACACACCTGGAGGTGTGTTTCCACGGTGATTCTAAATACAGTCCAACTGACGGTGAACCTCCCACACAGCCCACCCAAGCAGTCTTTAATTAGTTAAACAGCAGCTCAGGCGTGTGACACACGGAATGAGGACACAGACCATAGCACCCTGCAGACTTTTCTATCCCACGCTTACACACAAGGACGGATAATGATGAAATCAACACGACAGAATTCTGGCATCAGCCATGAGCTCGACCCACTTAGTAGGGAGCCTCCAATGGTAAACTACCACGGCTGCAGCAGGGGTCTTGTCAGTGTGGACCTAGCTGGATAGAGAGGGTGAGGTACTCGGGCTTTTACACTAAGAATCAGTCTTAAGCTGGGAAAAACCAATCAGACGTAAGCAAACACTTGGAGTGGGCGGTCGAGGAACATGGGAACCGGGATGAAGGTGAGGGCAAGGCCCGTTCACCTTCCAATGTGCTCCAGGTGGAAGGGCAGGAGTGAGAGAACACTCTGGAATATGGAACCACCTGCCACACGGGGAAGTGGAGATGCTGAAACAGGGAAGATAGGGGGCCAATCAAAGCAGACCAGCCAGCTCTGAACCACACTCTCAGGAGAAATGATTTGCACCAGTGGCAGGAGGGGGAGGGAGACCCACATGAGAACAGCAGCTAGAGCCGGACCTGCCCTCCTCCCTGGAGGAGCCAAGGCAGGAGGGCAGAAGACGGTGATATGGCTGGGGAGGCAGGTGCCTGTACAGCCAAGTCAGGCGAACCCAAATCCTGTTCCTCTGTACCTGATGAGGTGGCCCTACAGCACCCTCAAAAGGTGTGAAATCGTTTAAGAAAACACACTGCCACTCTGAGCAGGAACCAGCTATCCACACCCACCCAAGATTCCCCTCGGTTCAATTTGTAAAGTCTCACTGCAGAACATTCCCAGGCAGGGAGCCAGCGTGGTTTCTCGAAGTGCGCAGAGAAGAGGTAATGACTGGGAAGTCAGGCGTGGAGATGTCACGGTGCTTGAGCGCTGCGGTTCAGCCCTGCAGTGGGTTTGTCCACATCTGGCTGCAGGGCCTTCTCTGCCTAACATGGGAAGGTCTCGCCCAGCATATTCTGCATCTCAGCTTGCAAAGCCGAGACCAGACCTGCCATGTCCTAAAGGAAGGTTAGGGTTAGGGTTAGGAAGGTCCGTCAAGAACAGAAGCCGTGACCGCCCTCAGAGGGCGACAGCCCACTGTCCTCAAGACAAGGACCTTCTCTTCCTTCTCAGCTCCCAGGGAAACACAACAGGCCTTAGTGAGGGGCTTCCTCTTCTCACGATGACATGAGGGCTCAACTGTCACCTCTGGGAGACTCCGCTCAGCTATTGCACAAACATATATGGAGAAGGGGATCTGGGATAGAGACAGCTGCTGCCAGTCAGTGGCATCTTTCAGCTAAGCGGAGCTCTAACCAAACCAGCTCTGCACAGCTGCCCCAAAAAAGGCAGGGGCAGCCTGTGTGCAGCAGGGCAGGCAGGGGACCACACATTCCCACAGGATCACCCACATCAAGCTGCCATCCTTCGGTGTCTCCATGATTGACAGTGGGGAAGGAAACAGCCGGGGTGGGTGGGGAGTGGAAATCCCTTCTAAGGATCACACGTCACTGTGAGCTGTCAGCTGCTCGGTCACCAGGACTTGATCTGTCCTTCCAGGACTGGGCCAAAATGCATTCTCAAGCATCAGGTATTTGATCTTTCCGCAATGTGGCCAACCATCTAGACACATGCAAGGTTTCAGTTGCCTTCAAAACACAGAAAATGAGGACACAGGAGAGTCATGCGGGGGCAGCCAGAGAGTTCTAGACTTGGGGTCAAAGTCTCTGGGGAGCACTATGGAAATGGACATGGGTGTGCTGGCTGGCTGGAGAAGGCACACCAAGGTCTGAGGCTGGGTAAGTGTAGCATCACGAAGCCTAGGAGTGAGGCTGGAGGAGACGGGCTCAGTCAGCAAAGTGCCTGCAATGCACGAGGGACCCCAGTACAATCGACAGAAACCACATAAAAAAGTTGGGTACGGTGGTGCACACTTGTGATTCCAGCACCGGGGAGGCAGAGACAGGTGTGTCCTTGAGGCTTGCTGGCCAGCTAGCCAGCCTGGCCTTCTTGGTGACCTCCAGGCCACTGAGAGACCCTGCCTCAACAAACCAGGGCGATGGTGTCCAAGGAACAACCCAGGGTTCTTCTCTGGTCTCCACACACATTTTCACACATGCATGCACCTATACATGCATGAAGGGACACAGAAAGAATCCACAGGAGTGTTACCAACACTTGAAACCTATGGCCAGGTACGTGCAGACTGTCCCACCTGGAAAGGGAGGACAGGTATTATTTGCTCAGTTTAATAGGTGAGGAAGCTGAGATTCCCAGGAGTGTGGATGACCTTGTGAGTCAAGGTCAGGAGACTAAGCAGGTGGCAGATCCAGTCTGAGAAGCCTCAGCAGCTAACATGAGATCCTTCCGCCACCACTGCCCACCTCTGGAAGCACGCACATGAAACCTGGGATTTCCCATGACCTCACACCAAGAGATGAGTGGAGGGCTCCACCATGGGCCAAGGAAGGTTTGCTAGGCACAAGCTGTGCCCATGCCACCTGCCCAGGTGCAGGTGCTAACCATCTTACACATAACACAGGGAATGCCAAGGGCATGGTCACAGCTGCCCTGCGTGCCTGGACAGGGTGAGAGGAGCACACGTGGCCCCTTCCATGTGGACTTGAGAGAGAGGCACATGACGAACTGCCTTACGGGACACGGTCCACGAACAGCTCTGCCTCCAAGAAAGTGGCCGAGCCCATGCCTGAACCACCTTTCCCAGCTCAGTCCCCGCTGCTTTCTCTAGCTTCCCTTCCCAACCTCCTGTCATTCTTCAGGGCTCCAACACACGCACACGCACACGCACACACGCACACACACACACACACACACACGCACGCACACACACACACGCACGCGCACACACACGCACACACACACGCACACACGCACACACGCACACACGCACACACACACACACACACACACACACGCATGCACCTTTTTTTTAAATCAGCTATTTTAGACACCTCTAGAATGTTCACTGCCCATAAGACTGTACCCTAAAATGTCACTCAAATGTCAGCTTATACGTGTGAAGTCCTGCCTGCCTGATTCCCCCAGGCTCCCACAGCGCTCAGCACACACACAATTACACAACAATGCCAGGCAGGGCTTTCTCTGTATCTCCTCCCCCGTTATCCAAAAGGGCTCAGGACAAAGGGCTCAAGTCACAGCCCAATCTCAAACCAGGCCCTGAGGACTTCGCTTCAAAACTGAAAATGCTTGGAAGTATTCAGCTAAACAAAGAGAAAACTAGGTCAGCTGGTGTGGCAGGCCTCGTCACCCACCAGCAGGCCCAGGGTGAAGTGCCAGCCCCAGCTCTCTGCCTAGGACAAAAGAGAGTGTCGCAGGGCAGTGGAAATACCCTGAATCTTAGGGCAATGCTGACCTTATGCCTGCCATGGACATCTACTCCCATGATCCTGAGGGAGTCCCCAAGCCCTAAGGCCCAGAGTGACCCCACCTTCTAAGATAAAGGCACCCCTCAGAGCTGCCAGAGAGAGAGAGAGAAGGGTACAGGGCACCCCAGGGATCTCAGTCTACAGAGGTGGGTCTCTCCATTCCCAGGAACTCAGAACCCATAGGGGGTTCAGGGAGGCCCCTCCCCTCCACCCAGGGATTTGCTCTGTGCTGAGGTGATCTACCAGGTACCTCTCTCTTACAGCGGGGACCATGGTTCTAAATTAGCATTCAAATTTAAAACTCAGAGAAACTTGGAAGTCAGGTTCTCATAACTGGGCAGTGGTGGTGCACCTTTAATCCCAGTACTTGGGAGTCAGAGGCAGATGGATCTCTGTGAGTTTCGAGGCCAGCCTGAACTACAAAATGAATTTTAAAACAGCGAGGCCTGTTACACATAGAAACCCCATCTGAAAAATCAAAAGTCAGGCTCCCCAGGAGGGGGAGAGCATTCTCTGCAGGGCACATCACTAACTGCTCTGAGGTGGCCACCCCCAGAAGAAGGGATGCATCCCCAGGGTTTGGGGCCTGTTCCTTCTGTGCCAGGCAGGAACTGAGGGTTGCTGGGCCCTGAGAACAGGGCACTAGCTGAACAGCTGTCGGGGGCAAGGTGCACAAACACTTCTGACTACTCCACAGATCTGTAGGCATGGGGAAACATCAGGGAAGGTCGGGATAACAGAGGGCAAAACAGGAAGGCAGGAGAGCAGGAAGAAGTCGGGGAGGAAGTCAGTACCACACTGCCATCTGCTGGACAGCCAGCCTATAGCAAGGCTTCAAGAATACAGTCTGGAGGCTACACACGCACACATACACACACATACACTGAACGCACACACACCCTGAGCACGCGCGCACACACCCTGAGCAAGGCTTCAAGAATACAGTCTGGATGCTACACACACACCCCAACCATATGACCAGCTTCGACCACTCCTGGGTGTTCAGGTCAGAACACCCCAGAGATCCTCGCACACCAGTGTCTACTGCGGCTCATTCACAATAGCGGAGTTAGGGGACCAGCCTAGCTGCCCAGCATCAGAGGACTGGACACGGAAAGTGCGCTTTCTATGCACAGCCATAAGGGAGGATGACGTCATACCATCTGCAGTAAAACGATGCAACTGGAGACGATCTCACTAAACTAGTTAAGGGAGTCTCAGGGAGGCAATGCCATGTGTTTGCGCCCATTTTCAGCCCCTTGATTTTGTACAGATCCTTACACTGGAGAGGTACAGGTAACATAAACCTGTGCTAGAGATGCCCAGACCCTGGACTGTAAAGGGCAAAGCTGGCGGGTGGAGGTGGGAAGACTGAGGAGGGGCCTCTGGGGGTACAGGGCAAACTACATGAAAACAGCTTTATGTAACCCTGTAGCTGTGGGTGAAACTGTCTGAGGAAAGAGGCTCCAGCCTGTTCTGTCCACGCTGTGCCTTGTACCCCACCCACACTTCATCTTCATCTATCCGGACTCGGTTTCCCTATCTGTAGAACAATAGCATGAGGAAGTTGCTCTCTGCCCACCAGAAACTTCTCTGGGCAGGTCCAGAAAGGCCACAAGCTTACAGAGCCCCTCTGGGCGCCACCACCCACGGCCCTTCTCTGTCCTCCAAATGCTGACTTCTGCTGAGACTCAGGATCTGAGTTTTTATAAAATAAATATAATCACATACATGCCACAGTGCACATGTGTGGGTCACGGTGATCAAACTTGTCCTCAGGCTTGGTGCCAGGTGCTGGACCCAATGAGCCAGCTCGCCAGCCCTCAAGTCCCTTGATTTCTAAGTGCTAGACCAATTTACACATTTTAAGCACCCAAGGGCCAAATGAAAGCAGTCCATATGCAGGGAGCTGCCACCCTGCATGTCCCTGCAGGCCTTGGGGGCACATCATGTCTACACTAACAGTGACAAGCAAGAGCCAAGAAAAGGGCTACTCATCAAACAGGACCAAACTGCAGGCTCCTGTCTGTCGCCGGTCTTTCCTCCCAGCCCCTCCACTCCACTGCTTACCCACCAAGTTTCCCTCTGGCCATACTGGTGAGGAACAAGCCAGCCTGGCCGCAGGCGCAGTCCCAGGCGGAGCTGACTAGAGGCAGCCCTCTCCGTGGCCTGTCACCCTGGGCAGCGACTGTGACCGGCCCCACTGGGTCCCTCTTCTCTACACAGACCTGGAAAGCACCGCACTTTCCTGACACAGCAGGGATGAAGGATGCAGAGCCAAAGACACACACGACCCATGCAGTGCAGGAACTGCTGTGACTTTGCAATCGGTATCTGATGACCTAGAACATTCTTATCTCGGGATCCTTTGGAAACTTGCCTAAGCTTCTTTGGGAAACTGTCTCAATCATTTATTTTTTGCCTGTTGTGAAGACAGACCTCCTTATGTAACATAGCGCAGGTCAGCCTGGAACACACCATCCCCCATGCCTGGCTCTGGCGTCCTGGGATCACACACTGAGGCCACTGGTGTGCATCTTCTATAGCACAGACGTGGTGACTCCACAGATTACAGGAGCTATCAGAGCCATCCACTGCTTCAATCACTTCAGTCAGTGACAGAAAACAGCCCAGAAAGGCTGTACTACCACACAGCAAAACGGTGGCCAAACATGGGCCTTGAGCACAGCCTTCCAGACTCCTGTGTCTGAGCAGCGTCTGAGCGGCATCTGCAAGGCTCTGCTGGACCTGTGGCCAGAGCACACAGCACGGGCACTAATGGACCACCGAGAGTGCAGGAGGCTCAGAAGCACACGCTGTAGGCTAGGAAACAAGAATGGACAGAGTGGGGAGTGAGGCCTCAGAGCCCCAGGGTGCTGGGCGAGCTGCAGGCCGAGCAGCTACCACAGAAGGCAGGACTCTGTCTGAGGCACTCCATGCTCTCAGTAGCCAGAAGTCTCCAGATCACAGGACAGACAGACGTGTAGGAAACCGAAAGTAAAGGCCAACAGAGCTAGGCTGTAGATAAACAAATGACGCTGGAGAATTCTCTAGAACAGCTGCAGCATGAAGCACCCGAAGAACTTAGTATCCGAAACAACGGCGGCCTCAGTTCAGGTGTGCGGTTCTGCCCACCACCTCCAACACACACACGCACACACACAACACACAGAGACATACACACACAGATGCATACACACATGCACACACAACACACAGAGACATACACACACACAGAGATGCATACACACATGCACACACACACAACACAGAGACGTACACACACACATACAGGCCCTCACTCAGGCCTAGGATACGTACCCCTGCCAAGCGACTGAGCTGAGACCGTCAGTCTACCCACTCAGTCACATTTAGAAACAGGTTCTCCAGTGTGAGGCTAAAGGTCGACCTTGGGCAACTGAACATGGCACGGTCCATGTGGGCATGCTACTTTGTTGTGCAACAGAGCAGGCAGGAAGAGCAGAGCAAAGGGAAGGAGGAGGGACCTGCCGAAAGCCTCCTCCAAAATACCCAGAGCAAAGCAGATGGTCTCATGCTGGTGACGTGGCTGCCTCAATGTGGGCAAGCATGCCCTAGAATGCCCATGCATCAATGCAACCGGCTATTGATGCATTTCCCTGGATGTCATCCTGTCGCTAAGTGAGAGGTAATGCATGGCTGGTTATGGTGATGAAAATGTCCAGCAACCAGGCAGCGGTGGGAGTGCAGCATCTTAAAGGCACTAATGGCATAGAATTAAGGGTTGAGGCTGTAGCTCAATGGTAAGAGTGTTTGCCTAGCATCCATGAGGCCTTAGGTTCAATCCTCAGAACTGCCAGTTTAAGGCGGGGGAGGGGGCAGTACCGAATGATATCCTTTAAAAGTGTTTTGTGTATCTTAACACAATTTGTAAAAAAAAAAAATCCTTGTTCAAAGATGATAATGAAACACTATACATACAAACAGAATAGCTAGAATACAATGGCAAATAAGGGCTGGGGAGACCCCAGGCTCAGGGGCAAAGGAAGGCAGGGGTCCCGGAGCAAGCTGGCTAGTTAGACTAGTCATCAGTGAGCTCTGGGTTTGATTGAGAGACCTGCCTCGATAAGGAAGGTGGAAGAGCAACAGAGGATGACGCCTTACATCAACCTGGGGTCTCCACATGAAGGTGCACGTATGAGCAAGAGTGCCTATACGCATGTGTGCCCACACATACAAACATGCGAATATACACTACATCGTACATACACAAATACACACTATCACTCGCTCTTCCTCCCTCTCTCCCCTCCCCATCGTGCACACACGCGCGCACACACACAGGAGGCAAATGCCAGGAGCCAGGGAGGGCATGAATCAGTTACACACTGGCCACAGCAGCGCGAGATAACAAGGGCTCTGTCAGCAGCACAACGTATAATCTACTTAACATCTTCACCACAGCCCACACTCGAGACAGGTGGGCTCGAGATAAGCGTATCAGACTCAGTTAAGCTATGTGGGTCTGGTTTTGTCGAGGGAGCCTAGCTCTGTCCAATTATGAGAGAATCTGAAATCAAAGGTGATGCCACTGATACGGAAACCGCTCTGCTCACTGGCCCTCCCCCTGGCCCACAGGAGCCCCTTCCAGCCCAGGCAAGCAGGGTCTCCCCCACACTACAAGCAAGCAAGCCTCAGCCCATATCACTCTGTGTCCCCAGATTTAGTTCAAGTTTCCACTGTAGAGACGACGTTAGATCCCACAGACCAGACTTGGTCCCCAAAATGCCCCCTCACCTCCAGAAGCCAGCAGCCCGAGTCCTACCTGTGCTTCTGGCCAAGGGCCTGTGAACCTGGGTCCCCACAGTCCACTTTGTGGGTTCGACAAATCTGCCTGAACGGCTCACAGAACTCACAGGAACCTCGGCTTATGACAGACGGAAGGAGCTGCACACAGCAAGCTCAGCGGTGGCCTCATGCTGTGCCTTCAGCGCCACCAGCCTGGGAGCTCCTGTCCCCAGCTACAGGAAGTGTGGAAACACGGACAGGACAGTAGGTCCGTGGAGACCGGTCTGCTCCCTGAGGCTGAGGGCGGAGGCCCTCATGAAAGAGGGTCTCCCTCCTACTGTCCACCAGGCACAGGACGGAGAGGCTGTGGTCACAGGCCGGGGCTCCCGGAGAAGGCAAATGCACTTGCTGCCAAGCCTGTGACCTGAATTCAATCCCAGACCCCACACTGTGGGAGGAGAAGCCTGGCTCCCTCCAGTTGTCCTCTGGCCTCCACTCACAGGCACGGCACACATGTGCACATGCACACATGCATACACACAAGAAATACACAGTACATACACAGTGTACACATGTATAATAAATTCATTTTTAAAAGCGAGGGTGGCTCACTTCAGAGAGCAGCAGGCAAAGGCGATGCTGCGGGAGCCCTCGTGAAGGAAGGCATCCGAAGGCTCAGGAAGGAGAAGTCAGATCCACAGATGATTATGCGCATTATAAACAAAGGGACTTTTGACGCATGTGTGTGCGTGTGTGTCTGTGTGTGACGACAGTGTCTTATGTAGTCCAGGCTAGCCTTGAATTCCCAATGCAGCCAAAGCTGATCATGAACTCCTGCCGCCACCTTGCACATGCTGGGACGTGAGGTGCGGGCCATCACGTCTGGTTTATGCGAGAGACTGACCCCAGTTACTCCTGTGTGTAGGGCGAGCACTCACTCCAGCCACATGCTGCATGCTCGTGGGAATGGCTGTCATATTAAATCCAATTAGACCAACCGATAAAAACTGCACTATACAAAGTTAAGGTTCTGAAGAATTCTGCAAAACCTTGAGGACATTTCTCTAACATTTTTTTGGTTTAATTATGCAGGGCTAAGAGCGGCCCTGGGAATCACTATAAGAATTTTGGATAAATTGCTGGCTGGGTGTAGGGTGTACATCTGGAGTTCCAGCACTTGGGAAACCGAGGCAGAAGGCTGCTAAGTCTCACCAGCTGGGCTACACCTGTGCACCACCCATGTACCCACCCCGTCTCCCTGGGAAGGATGCTCACGGTGACTCCTGAGGTATGTATGGGAAGATGCCTTGAAAGCCTGGGATACGTGGGTCAAGTGTCATGAAACAAAGAGATGGGCTCAGAAGTAGGAAGCCCTTCGCTAAGTGACCTGAAAAAGCAGGGACTAATGCAGCCCATCCCCCTGCTTCCCTTTCTGGGCTGGGCTGCCTTGTGAAAGGCAAGGACAAGACCATCCACAGAGTCCACAGTCCCTAAGAGCAATGCCCGAGGGGGAGAGGAATCTCAGGCTGCTGCCCAAACAGGTTTGACAACAGCCTGCAGCAGGATTTCCCAGGGCAGTGTAGGATAAGAGCACATTTCCCAACAAACCTGCCAGTTACTATGTAGCCCTGGCTGGCTTGGAACTCAATATGTATACTCCTTGAACTCACAGAGGTCCTCCAGCCTCTACCTCCTAAGTGTTGTAATTAAAGACATGTGCCACCATGCTTGAGTTGCCACACTTTTTATCTGCCTACCTGTCTATCAATCCATTATCTATTTATCCATCTGTTTATCTCTGTCTGTCTGTCCATCCATCCATCCGTCCATCCACCCATCCATCTAACTGGGGGCACAGTTCGGTCCATAGCACCAACAAAAGTTATTTCATTAGATTATATTGTAAGTGACTCATACTTTGGTCACAGAATTGGGAGAGACAGAGTGAGGCAGTGGAGTTGGCCCAAGACACTAGGGCTCTTCTGCAGTCTTGGTCCTGCCGGGGCTATCGTCCACTAACCACCGATCAGTCAATCCAGCATACCATCATCTATCCGTGTACTACCTACCGATCAGTCAATGCAGCACACCATCATCTATCCGTGTACTATACACCGATCAGTCAATGCAGCACACCATCATCGATCTACTTGTCATCTCTCTGCACTTTAATACCAGTAATGCAGACAAGGGCTTCACTCACAGTTCTGGCCCTGCTCTTGATGTCTGCATTGGTGCCCATTCATTCCCTTCCATATCTTCATTCTCTGTCATGAGACAGAAAATCATGAAGCCAAGGACCTCACGTTTTTCCTTCCAGTTCTAGATCCTTCACAGACTCATTGCAGCTTCCCTCCCACTGAGGAGGGGACCAGCGCAGCACTGGGCCCACGAGACCCACATGTGACAAGGCAGCTGAGACCTCCCAGGCCGCCCTGGGCCCTAGAACCACCTACACACCCAAGGACAGCTTTGAAGTCCTGATAGTCCCACCTCAGCGGGGATTATCAACGTGGTCACTACACTCAGTCCTAGAACCACCTACACACCCAAGGACAGTTTTGAAGTCTTGATAATCCCACCTCGGCTGAGATTATCAACGTGGGTCACTACACTCAGTCCCTGTACTGTTCTGTTTTTACATAGGGTATCATGTGTGCTAGGCAGCCCTGAACTCCCGAGACTCCTGTCTCTGCCTGCTGAGATGGCAGGCCTGTGCTAACATAGCATTTAAAGGAAGCCCTGTCCCTTGGGACTCTACTTGAAGAGAGGTGCCTGGTGTGGACCGGCCACTGACTTCTGGAAGACCAGCCTTCCTGTGACCCTGATCTCTGTGTGTCTGGAACTGCTGCAGCTCCAACAGGATGGCTGCCTGTCCTATCTGTATGCATTCTGGCTACCATGTCGCCTAACTCCTGTAAATCCGAGTGTCCAATCTGTAGATTGCACACATTCTTCAGGAACAATAAACACCATTGTGGTGAAGCTTAACTCTGCACGCTCACATTGATAGTTTTCCTGCCTGTGTTACTGGGGTGGGGTTCGGGGTCTCTGCATGCCAGGCATCCGCACCCTCACTTACTCCCGTGTTACTGGGGTGGGGTTCAGGGTCTCTGCATGCCGGGCATCCGCACCCCCACTTACTCCCCTGTGTTACTGGGGTGGGGTTCAGGGTCTCTGCATGTTGGGCATCTGCACCCCCACTTACTCCCCTGTGTTACTGGGGTGGGATTCGGGGTCTCTGCATGCCGGGCATCCGCACCCCCACTTACTCCCCTGTGTTACTGGGGTGGGATTCGGGGGTCTCTGCATGCTGGGCATATGCACCCCACTTACTCCCCGTTCTGCTCCGGCTTCCCCATCTCAAGAGTATTAAAATATTCAGGAATATTTTCTCCCAGAACTGTGATGGTTTCCTTTCCTATCCATTCTATCTTCACACCGTCTTAATCTCATGGGGCCTGAAGGAGCTCAATAGAGGATCAACTATAATTTCCAGAATAAGGTCAATGACAACAGTGGTGAGCGTTTATGGAACGCCGCTGTGTGCAAGCGTTTATGGAACGCCGCTGTGTGCAAGCATTTATGGAGCGCCGCTGTGTGCAAGCGTTTATGGAACGCCGCTGTGTGCAAGTGTTTATGGAACGCCGCTGTGTGCAAGCGTTTATGGAATGCCACTATGTATGAGCATTTATAGAATGCCACTGTGTGTACCTGCACTATTGCCTCACTGCATCCCACAACAGTTCTAAGACTCAAAATTCTTTCCTTAATTTTTAAATTATTTTATGTGCATGAGTGTTTTGACTGTGTGTGTATTGTAGAGGCATTTCAATTGTATTTTAATAAATAAAATTTGCCTGAAGACCAGAGAGTAAAACAGCCCTACTGGTCAGCCTTAGAGACCAGGTAGTGGTGACACACACCTTTAATCCCAGCCCTAGAGAGGAATAGAAGATGGGAGGAGACAGCTCTCACACACAGTCTCATTCTGACATTCCTGGAGGCAGGATCACCATTTTCGGACTGAGGTAGAGGTAAGAGCCAGTGGCTGGCTGCTTTGCTTTTCGGATTGTCAGATGAACCCCAATTTCTCTCTCTGAGTTTTTATTAATCATGCTTCAGTGTGTCACGTGGATCTCTGGTGCCATGGAGGCAGAAAAGGGCATCAGATCGCCTGGAACAGTTGGTGGTAAGCTGCCATGTGGGTGCTGGAAACTGAACCCAGGTCCTCTGGAAGGACAGCCAGTGCTCTTAACCACAGGGCCACATCTCCAGCCCTAAGAGTAAAGATTCTTGCTGTCCCCTATAACACAGCAGAATACACTAGCACAGGTCACACAGCCAGGAGGCAGTTGACCCAAGCTTCCCAACAGAGGCTGGCCCAGAGAGCACCTTCCTCCCTACCATCACCCCGCTGTTGGGGACTGTGGACCCCCAGACCCTGAATTTCTTGTAAACAACTTGTTTTCCTCTGCTCTGAGCAGGAGACCCTGATAGCAGGGGAGTGGGTTCTGATGAGTCTGCTGCTTAAAGATCCAAGGAGCTGGGGCGTGGCCAGAGCCCTATATAAGCTGTCCCTGAGCACAGTGAAGTGGACATTCTTGGCATTCTTGTCTGAAGGATGTCCCTGAGGCCCTGTCTGTCTGTCTGTTTCTGTCTGTGTGTGTATGTTTTAAATTTTCAGCCAAGTTCCCGGAGTGCATAGCAAATAGAGCAGGGAACGGAACTGGAACCGGTGTAGTTTTACAAGTGGAGGCCCTCAGCGAGATCGCCCTCGGGAATGGTGAGGTGGATTAAAGATGGATATGTGTGTTATGTGGGTTTGAGTAACTCTTTAAAGAGACAGAGGGCAGACAGTCAGATTATAAACCACGAAAGGATGGAATGTGCACAAAGAATATGGATTATGTATACTGTGCTTTTTCCAAATTTCCAGGGTCTCTGGGTCTTTGGGAGTTCCTTACACAATACACACAGTTAAAGTCCCTCTGGTGCTGTTGTGAGACTGTCTCCACCCAGGAGCCCATAGTCACCTCCGACATGGTGGGTCTTGTGATGTTTCCTGGTACCCTAGGTTGTGGTGGCTGTGACCCTTGGTTTGTGATGACATGTCCCTTCTGGCACCTAAGCCTGTAGAGGCTGTATCCCTTGGCTGTCCTTTGTCTCATAAAATATGAGCTTCCAGATTCCAGAACTCTCCCACACAATGGCCAGAATACAAGGTGCCAGCCTCCAGCTATGAATGGCCTCCACCACTTACCCATCATGCTTTGCAAGCACCATTATTATTTTTGTGAACAGGTCATGATGTGAAAGATGAAGAGACACTGATGCAGAAGGTTTATGTCACGCTTTGAACCCTGGTTGTGGTGGCCTAGTAGACAGCGCAATCTGAATTCTGCCATCAAGTCCCAGAACCTCATAGAAGGACTTCTTAGCCACCCACTTCCACCTCCTTAGCAAACCATGACCACGAGGCTTGCATTCAGCTGATATGGCAGAAGAGATGGCCTACGGCTACAGACTGTGACTTGCTGGGGATGGTGGGAGCTTTCGAAGTGTCATTACACACAGGTAACCTTAAGGATGGAGGCCGTGGTTAAGATAAAACCAATGGTGAAGAGGAGCCTGGGGCCCGGAGGATGGCAGGGCCACACTGGCTCTGCCAGCCTCTTTCTGAACCGTGTGTGTGCGTGCGTGCGTGCATATGTGTGTGTGTACGCATATGTGTGCACATGCTTATGGAGACTGGAGGTCAACCTTGGGTGTATTCCTCATTCGCTCTCTTTATTTTTTAAGACAGACCCTCTCCCTTTTCCCTGGCTCCCCACAGGCTAAGCTAGCCTGACTGGCCAGCACTCTCCAAGGGTCTGCTTGCCTCTGCCCTCAGAGCCAGGATTACAGGCAGAGACTAGCACCCCTGGATATTTTTATGTGGGGTCTGCATGCTTAAGCATCCCATCTCCCAGCCTTCAGGTTCTTTTACTTCAGAGAAAATTAAGTGGTACCAGGTGAAGCTGTTGTTCAAAACGGTCTAATTTCACTTTTGCTAATAGCCATTAAATAACTAGATGTGAACCGTGTTTCCCTAGCGACCCAGAGCAAAACAGGACAAGTATCTGTGAGGCACCTTACCATCCCCAGCCCTCCTCTTGGAGACAGCGATAATGTGGGGCTTTAGGCTGAGTCTCCCGTTCTCAAATCACTGAGGCTCTGACAGGATCCTCCAGACCTGGCATCTGTGGCATGACCACAAGCTTGGATGAGCAGGCTGAGACTACTCAGTGAGTACAGCTGCCCAACATGCATGAAGACCTGGAGTGGGCCCCAGTACCCATGCACTGGATGTGGTGGCCGTGCTGACAAGTCCCTGCAGTCCCAGCACCTGGGAGGCGGAGGAAGGGCGAGCGGAAGCCTAGCTCATTCTGCACTGCATGGAGAGCTGGAGGCCGGCCTGGGCTACAGAAGACCCTGTCACAAAGCAAAACAACTTCCTGAGCATCTGGCAGCGTTCAGGCCCACCCACCCTTTCCCAGCCTCTCCTCCCAGTGTGAGCTTGACTGGGGGACAATGGGAGTCAGCTACCGTCATGGGTGTACATCTGAGATAAAGAGCTGAATTCCAAATTTGGAGATGTTTATCTTATTAATAGAACAAACCCCTGAGAAGCCACAGCACAGTGATGCCTCCCATTCAGAGTCCTCATCTGCTACACTGTTTCTCTACATTTTTACTACACTCTGCTGAACTAACCATGGTGGCAATTCCTCAAAACAGCAAAGGGAGGTCACCTGCACAACAGGACACTCCCACATCTGACATCGTGTAGCTATAAACACAGAGACCCACAGAGTGAGCTGAACCTCAGTGACCTGAGTCCACATTACTTAAACCCGGCTTCAAAGCAACCTCAGAACTTAGAACATGACAGAGGAAGGCCTGTTAACAAGCAGAACAGAAGGTTAGGAAGGGAAAGAGTTTTGTCTCCTGCTTGTGCATGCGTGTGGAGGCCAGAGGCAGCCTCAGCTGTCATCTTGCAGGAGTCATCTGTCTTTTGTGAGACAGGGTCTCTCACTGACCTGGAACTCTCCCAAGCAGGATAGGCCAGCTAGCCAGGGAACCCCAGGAAACTGCCGTCTCTGTTTTCCCAGCACCAAGACAGCATGTGTGTGCCACGTGCCCAGCTTTTGGGTCTGGAGACCACACTTAGGTCCTTGCCCTTGCTGCAATGCTTTGCCAGTGACTACGCCCACGTTCCCAGCCCTGGGGCAAATCTTGAAATCACTGCTCAGCACCACAGTCACTCTGTGGGACAAGAAAGCTATGATGCATACACCCAAACAGCCCCACTCAGCTCTGCCAGCCCAGGCAGACAGTGAGCCCATCAGCCTTAAAAACAATACAGACAGCAGGCGGTGGTGGCGCGTGCCTTTAATCCCAGCACTTGGGAGGCAGAGGCAGACGATTCTCTGTGAGTTCGATGCCAGCCTGGTCTACAGAGTGAGTTCCAGGACAGCCAGGGCTACACAGAGAAACCGTGTCTCCAAAACCAAACAAACAGAGTGATGCAGAGGAACTCAGAGGCCCTGAGAACATAGTATGCAGTCACCCTGCAGGGCAGATTGGGGATGGCTAAAGGCTATGTAGTTTCTTTATGGGAACGCTAAAAATGCCCTAACACTGTGAAAGCGATGTCTCAATCCCAAAACATACTAAAAGCTGGTGCGGGAGAATTGTCTGTGTTCTGTCAATCATGATTTAAATAAACGCTGACTGGCCATTAGCCAGGGTGTATAGGTGGGACAACCAGACAGGAAGTAGAGGCGGAGCAAGGAGAAGAGGAGAATTCTGGGAAACAGGAAGCTCTCTCAACACTCCTCCCCAGACCACAGAAGAAGCAGGATATGACCTGCCCCGCTGAGAAAGGTACTGAGCCATGTGGCTAACATAGATAAGGATAATGGGTTAATATACGTTGTAAGAGCTGATAAGAAGCCTGAGCTAATGGGCCAATCAGTTTATAATCTTCTGGAGACCTCTGTGTGATTTTCTCTGGGACTAAACAGCTGGGGGATCGGGCAAGACAGACCCCCACAAGTAGGCCCTCATGCTACAAAAAGCTATTCAATACTATATAGCCCATAGATGGAGTGTCTGGATATAAATTGTACCTGTATGAGGATCCCAACACAAACAGCCAGGAAAAAAAAAGCTTGCAAGGGCTGCTGGGTGCACTCCCAGCCCTGGAGCAAGATTCCTGGGACAGAGCTGCACTGGCCACAGAAATCAGGGTGATTCGCCCCGAAGGCCAAGCTGCCACCCAGGCCAGCCGCATGCAATACCAGGCAGCTTCCTAAATGCCTATGTCACGGTTCTGCAGAGGGCGTGGGGAGCCAGGTGATGCCACCTGAGGATGACGTGCTCGGTCATCTTGTCGTCAGGCACAGGACTGAGGCTTCAGAGTTGAGTGGCTGGGCAGACCTCACCTGGCTCCAACACAGATTCCTCTCTGGTTGTTAAGTGTGGGGTCTGGGGTGGTTCATTTGGCCAGGCTGACTGGGTTAGCAAGGCCTGCAGCATCAGTGAGGCCTTCCTTCAGTACCTCGGTGAGGATGTTTCCAGAAAGGATTAACTCGGGGGATGATCCACCCTGAATGCAGGCAGCACTATCCCACCAGGAAGGGTCCTGGGCTCAATAAACAAGAACAGGAGAAAGCCATGAGCGCCTGAGCCAGCAAAGGTGAACAACCAGCCGTGTGCTTCCACCACCACAACCATGCCCTCCCGACCACAACAGACTGCACCTCGCGAACCGTTAGCCAGAACCGGCCCTTCCTCCCCATCAGAGTGCTGTTGTCTGGCATCTGGACACAGAAAAGGAGTGGGTGCCAGGGGCAGATGTGCCCTTCACAGGCCAGGCTGGAAGTCTGCGAGCCACCACCCCGGAATCCAGCCTGCTCTGACGGCCAGCCTTGCTGCCCTGCCAGCCCCGCTCCTGAGCTTGGGCTGCACACCTCAAATGTTTGCCCTCTGCTAACCCCGGCTCGAGGCCATCAAAGCTGTGCCTCTTCGTTCCTCCCAGCTTCTCCGGCCCAGCGGAGCTGAGAGAAGAAAAGGGCTTGAAGGTGTCTGTCACCAGGCTGCGTGCTTGTTCACAGCCTCCCTCGGCTCCTACCCCACTGGGCTGTACTCATTCACTGCAGGGAAGCCCCACACCACACATGGCACATCGTGCACGGCCCGTGTAAGCGTGCTTCTGTGACCCAGTGTGTCCTGAGCGAACAGATCCTAAACTGATGCGTCACCATGAGCATGGAATAAATGTCACAGAGCCTCTGGGATTGGGGAGGCATCAGTCGGCACTTCCGCAGTGACATCCAGAAATTCAGAGACAGGCAGAGTACACCACCAATAGACAAGGGAAAGTCTGGGCCATGATGGAACCAGGGTCGCCACCATCCTTCCCAGGGAACGTAAGCAAGAAAGACGAGGTCACTTGACTGTGTCACCCTCCTTTCCGGAACCGACTTCCGGTATGGACTCCAGCACCCGGAATGTCCAGGAGGCCAATCCGAGAAGGGGTGTAAGGAAGGTTCCCTGCATTCTGCACAACAGACCCCTTCTTGGAGATGCAGAGCGTGGGAGGTCAGGCTGCTGCTGTAGTGCTTCACGGATCCACTAGGTGGCGCTGCAGCATCACGCTCACAGCCCCACTGGGCCCTTTCATCCTGCAGCCTGACGGCCAATCACAGGCCTGGGAACTTCCAGCCTGGCTACAAGGCGTGCTTGGCTCTGTTCACGTCTCCTCCGTGCACAAACCCCAAAAAGAAAGAAAACCAGCCTACCAACTGTCAGGTTCAAAAGACACTCGGGACAAATGTCTGTTTACGGTGCCTATCAACGCGCCAAAGCACACGGTGGCCTCCATTGCAAATACCTGTTAGAGGTCATGCTGGCATCCTGGCTCCTCCCGGACCCCTGCACTAAACTTCTCCAGCTTACAGCCTTCCCTTCCTGCAGCTTCTCAGCCCTATAGACCCCTGCCATCTAGGCTACGCGGGCTCCTGGTTCTCCTGAGTCTTCCTCTGCCTTGCCCCTCTCCTCTTCTTCCATCCCCAGCCACGTCCAGTCTGCTGACCACGCTCAGTCCACTACTTTCTCTCCCTGCCCTGGACTCTTCCACCAGATGCCTCAGCTATACTCTCCCTCCTATCTATGGTAAAAACCTTCCCTTCCACCACACCTTGGAGGGGCCCTGTCCTCGCTTTACACACTGACAGCTGTTAATGCTACAAACCTGAAGCTCTACAGGCATTGATCAACAAAGGCTGGTTCTTCCCAGGTGACGCTAGTTTGTGTCAAACTGACAATAACAGCAGCAACAACAAACAGAACAACCAACTCCTGTCCCCAAACTCTCCTTGAAAGTGGGGCTCAGAGCCCTGGGATGCCGTGCCTGACCTCATTTTCTCAGAGAGGCCAGGGAGGTGGGTAAGATGGATGGGGGGAGGGGAGCAGGAGGAAGATGAAGGGAAACAGGAAGGAGGAGAGGAGGAGAAGGCAGGGGAGAGGAGGGGAGAGCTGGATACAAGGGCTGCCCGAACCCCCTCTGTAAACAGTGCCCTGGGGCTCAGTGCGGCTGTTGCTGCAGTGGCCAATATAAAACCTTCACTAGTGTTGGCTGCTGTCTCTACACATCAGCAAAGGGCCAGGCACGAACAGGCGCCATGGGAACCCCAAGGATGCTACCACCAAAACTGCTCCAGACAAAGGGAACAGGTTGTTAAGTAGATGACCCGCCTAGGGTGGACAGTAGGGGTCGCAGCCACCACTTTAAACCGTCCAGTCTCGGTGTAGGAGGCTCTTCTGTTTGTGTGTTGCTTTCATTGGTTGAATAAAGAGACTGCCTTGGCCTTTTGATAGGGCAGCCCTTAGGTGGGCGGAGTAGACAGAACAGAATGCTGGGAAGAAGGGAAGTGTGGGAGACGCAATGAATCTCCAGCCTGAGATGGATGTAGGTTAGAATCTTCCTGGTAAGCCACGACCCCGTGGTGATACACAGATTACTAGATATGGGTTAAAGCAAGATGTGAGAGTTAGCCAAGAAGAGGCTAGATATAATGGGCCAGGCAGTGTTTTAAGTGAATACAGTTTCTGTGTAATTATTTCGGGTATAAGCTAGCCGTTCGACCGGGAGCCGGGTGGCGGGACACAGCCAAGGACGGCTGGGACAAGCAGCCCGCCCTCTCATTACTACACAGCCCTAAGCTTTAGGTCCAAGCTCCTAAGGCTGCGAAGCCCCTCCCTTGGGAACACTGAGAGGCTGTGCCCACAGGTGAGGCAGCTTCTCAGGGAAAATGTGTGACAGCTCCCTGAAGGACAGACAGTGCTCCCACATAAACGGACGAAGGGCTCACAGAACCCTTAAAATCAATATGAAACGAGATCAGTCTGCGCACTCATTAAGAAGGCAGGGCTGCACCAAGGAATTTACCGGAGTAATTGCCGAACAAATGCCAAGGCAACTGAAGGGAGGGGGTGGGAGGGGACATCTTGCCTCAGCCCCGCCCAGCTCCTCCTCGGCCCCGCCCAGCCCTCTCAGGGAACTACAGCCTGAGCTGCCTGCTCTCAGCAGGACCCTCGGGAAGAGGAGCCCTCCCCTCAGAAGAGCAACTCACAGCGAGCGAGAGGAAGTGAGGGCAGGACAGTTGTTACTGGGAGTGAAGCACAGTTCTCAAAGTGTCACCGACAGGTGTGCTGATGAAGGACAAAGCCACCTCTGCGACTTAGAATTCAAAGCAGCTAGTCTTGGGATCCATGCTACTGTCCCCTGGGGCAGGAGCTGGGAAGGAGCCTGCAAAGGGGTCTAGGGGCAGGGTGGTGTCTGCCCTCCCTCGCCTGCCCTCCCCCCACCAGCCCTCCCCCGCCAGTCCTCCCCCGCCAGCCCTCCCCGCCTGCCCTCAGCTTCGCCACAGCCAGCAGCAGCACCAGGGTTTCCTCTACGCCAAGCAGACACACAGATAAACAGACAAACGGGCAGGCAGACAGACAGACGACAAAAGACAATGAAGGGCAGACAAATGAGTAGACAGGAAGTGAGAGGGTGAATGAGTTAAATGTGGGTCTGTAACACGGAAGAAGCACACTGTGTGAGCGCTGACTGCACACTAAGCCTTCCTAGTCTGTACCGTATGTGTGAGCTCACTTCCTCATCTGTACGTATGTGTGAGCTCACTCAATGCCTTCAGCGGTTCGACAAGCCAATGGTAAAGAAGGAGAGGGGTTGTGTGCCATCACAAAACTGAAGGGACCCACTGCGCGAGCTACAGGCAGAACCAATCACAATACAGAAAAGACAACTCCTGTCAAAGTCCATCAAAACTCAAGTCCGACTCCAAGCCATCCCACTTGACATCAGGGACATTGCTGGGTGGAAGCAGGGATCTCCCCAGCCCTGGAGAACAGATGTGTGAAGCCAGAAGTAGCTCACAGCCTATGGAGGGGAACTAGTGATGTCAATGGTGGCTCTGGAGACAGCGAGGAAAGGCTACTGACAAAGACTGTGCCGTGAGTCTGCTCGTGGGAAAAGGTCTCCAACACAGACGACTGCAAGCAGGAAAGGCAACAAGGTGACGAGGTGTCCTGAGAAAAGGGGACAACAGCAGCGGTTCTCAACCTTCCGAACACGGCGACCCTTGAAAACAGTTCCTCATGCTGTCGGGACCCCAACCATAAAATTAGTTTGTTGCTACTTCATAATTTTGTTATTGTTGTGAATCATAATGTAATGGGCTGGAGAGATGGCTCAGAGGTTAAGAGCACTGACTGCTCTTCCAGAGGTTCAATTCCCAGCGGTTACATGGTGGCTCATAACCATCTATGGTGAGATCTGGTGCCCTCTTCTGGCCCGCAGGTGTACATGCAGACTGAATGCTGTATGCATAATAAATGAATCATAATGTAAATAGTTTTGGAGGTGGAGGTTTGCCAAAGGAGCTGTGACCCAGAGGTTGAGAACCGCTGGGCTTGAGGGTCACATATCTGCTGTGGTGGGAACTCACTCCAAGCTGTAACCTTTTTCTGCTTTTCCACACTTTTTTATGTGAGGCACCTCAGGGTGAGCTGCAGAAAGTGGAACTGGCTATAGCGGAAGCAGCCGGTCTACATTTCCATAAAGACAGAAGAGAATGCTGCAAAACATAACCAACGATAAGGAGGTGGGGAAAGGGTCTTGGTGAATCGTGGCTCTCCTTGTTATCTAGGGACTCGCGGCGGCTGGTGAAGGGAGTCCTGTGGTGCTCTGGGGCTTGACTGCGTGGGAGTCACTAACACGACCTTCTTCCTCAAGGTCACTCAGGGTAGAGAAGACAGCAGAGCCCAAGGCAGCTGGCCTAGACTAAAGCTTGGGGAAATCTGTGCATCTTTGCTCACTCTCTGTACCTCAGCCTCTTCATCTGTGTATGGAGAGGACATGAGACAGGCTGTATGAATGATGACTGTGACCCTGGCCTGCCTGAGTGATGCCCATCACCAGCCTCACGGCACCACAGCTGGCCCATGAGTCACTGGGATGTGAAGGTGACCCAGTGACTTCTGGGGTTCCAACAGAGAGACACAGAGTATCTCCCTGTTCTTGCTCTGGGCCGCCCACTCCTGTGACACGGTGCACCCTGACCTCCCCACACCCCACCGTCCCAGGCACAGGCCCCCAACAGCACACCCCAGCGGAGCAGGAAGAACCAGGTGCCAGGGCTGAAGTCCTGGCCCAACTCTGTTTAATTTCTCTCCTCCATTATAACTTCTTGCTTGCTTGTCTCCCCAGATGGCTGAAGGTGGGTGACGGCTGTGACAGGTGACAGCTAACGAGTCACTGACTGCACTGACGCCTGTCTCCAGGAACTGACAGCAGCGGGGGGGGGGGGGATACAAATATGAAGAGTGCCTGAGAGCTACAGCCCTAGCTACAGATCAAGGATCTGATTTCTTGGGTCACCTAGTGGGCTCAGAGCCCCAAGGTGTCTGCTGCAAACCGGACCACCTGAGCTCAAGCCCTGGGACCCACACAGGGGCTGGAGAGAACTGACCCCCACAGGTTGGCCTCTGTGTTCATGTGCTCGCTCGTACACGCATATACAGAAATACAAAAATGAAATTTAAAAATTTTTTCTTTATATTGAAAACCCTGTGTGGCCAGCGCCTTGTCCATCACCCGAGGGACAGAACAGGAGGCAGTGGCCCTGGAACAGCAGTGTCCAGTCTTTGCAAAGATCCAGAAACCAGCACGAGACTCACAGAGGGATTTCTGTCATCTGTTCCGTCTGCAGAACCTGACCGCTGCTAGGCCGGGGCGATCCCCAGAGGGAAAGTGCAGAAACGGTTCCTAATTTACGACTTTAGAAAACCCCCCACCCGCCCCGATTCTAAGTTTGTGGCTTCTCGTGACCTCAAGAGATGTCCCCACTGTCCATTCTTTCCTCTCCTTCATGGCCAAGGACGTATCATTTAGATGATAACTTTTCAAAGGGAAGCATTAAAATTAAACTTCTGGAATTACTAAACGATACCTGAACTCAATTAATAACAGATGCAGGAAGGCCACAATGTTTTATCTGAGCGAATCTTGGGGGGGTAAGATGCCACGTTTGGTGAGTTAGGTTAGTGACAAGGGACAAGTTCCTTATGTGTCTGCTTTGGTGTGGGGGGCTGGATTGTGGCTTTTGTTTTGTTTTAATGTGTTCATGTGTATACATACATGTATGTACATGTTCCCATGTGGACAGATGTCAGCCTGTGTCTTTTGCTCCCCATGCTGGCTTTTGAGACAGGGCCTCTCATTGGCCTGGGGCTCACCAATTCATTTAGAGGAGCTGGCCAGCAAGCCCCAGGGATCCTCCTGTCTCTGCTCCCCCAGGGCTGAGGGCACACGCATGCACCATCACATCTGGTTTTTATATGTGGGTTCTAGGGAGCGAACTCCCGCCCTGGTGCCCGCATGGCAAGCACTTTCCTGACTAAGCGTGGTCTCCTTCGGGCAGGACAGATGCCAGAAGCTTCCTGTCCCCGAGAAGTTCTTGCCTGTTTCAGAGGTTTTCAGCCGCTCTCACACACAGCCATGCTCACCTCTGGGCTTTGAGCAGGACCCTTTCTTGCTGAGAAACCCCAGAAATTAACAGACACCCCAGCAGGAAGCTGGTCCTGAGCATCTGAGGGTTCCATGTATTGGCATCAGTAAGACTGTGTGGCTTTAATGGGTCACCAGGCTTAATATCATTTAAAGATCTACAAGCTTGAAACTGTTGGTAAGGGACAAGAAGAAGTCACACCTTCCTAGAATTCAGTAGGATTTGGAGTGGGGGTAGGAAACAAGATGGGTCATCCCACTGTCAGACTTGAGTCTGATCCATTCAGGAAGTGAGAAGCCGCAGCAAGCAACAAGCCGGAGCAGGCCAGCCTAAAGCTCTGTCAGGGGTGTGGGGACCACAATCACAGGGCCAAGCTTGGGTAGAGAAGACGCGAGGACGTGGGGGAGGAGGGAAGAATGCTGAGCGGCTGTGTTCTCACATTTGAAAAATCCTTGGCTGACCTAGGACACGAGCCGGGCTCTAAGAAACTGCTGAAATGTAGAGGCTGAGGCAGGGTAATGTAAATTCTCGCTTGCTTGAGCTGCCTCGAGTTCAAGGTCAGCCTGAGAGCGTTAGTGAGACTCTGTCAGAAAATTTAACAGTTTAAAACCGGGAGGTGGGTTGGGACGGAGCTCCGTGGCAGAGCACTTGTCTAGAACACATGATTCCGAGTAGTGAACAAAGAAGAGGAAGAAGCCAGCAGTGGTGGCGCAGCCTTTAATCCCAGCACCTGGGAGGGAGAGACAGGTGGATCTCTGCAAGTTTGAGACCAGCCTGGTCTACAGACCAAGTTCCAGGACAGTCGGGACTACACAGAGAAACCCTGTCTCAAAAAAACAAAACAAAAACAAAGAGGAAGAGAAGGAAGAGGGAGAGGAAGAGAAGAAGGAAGAAAAGGAGGATGAGGGTGGCAGATATAGCACAGTCTGGAAACAAAGCTTTAGAGACAGACCCTGCTGGCCAGCAAAGACACGGCCTGTTTCTTGCACCTGGCTTGTATTGCAGTCTCCCCTGAACACAGTAAAGGGGGTGAGGGAACAGGTAGCTTCCGGCGCCTCTCCACTTCCCAGGCCCACCATTTAACCTGGTGATCCCTCAAGCCAACAGCACCGGACCAACAGCTCAGAGCAAGGGTCCCCCGCTCTTTCTTCTGGCCACAAAGCAAATTTATAGCGGACGCGCACATAAACACACTTACCACACGGGTCTGTCCCAGCCAGTTTGTGGCAGCGTCCCGGCAGGGGCTGGGCCCTGGAGGGCTGCCTGAGCTGAAAGGCCAATGCCATGGGCAGACGCAAACTCCAAAGAGGACTCAGAGAAAGAGCCGTCCTCCATGCAAACTTGGCCACAGCTCTGCGCCCTCCTCAGCAGTTTTCTGAGTTTGCTTGTTGGGGCAGAGCAGAAGATCCTGCACTGCCCAGAATGCACGGTGGTTGTTACGTAACTCCAGCAGCCCAGGCACTCGATCACCTCCCCTTATAAAACCGTCCCAAACAGAAAGGGCGCACCCACAACGCGGCACCTCCAGGGTGGGGTGACTGGGGGAGCAGGGAGAGAAGGCTTGGTGATGGGCAGCTAGTTTTGCCTAAAATGTAGAGGAGAACAGAAAGCCTCTGTTCCGCTCAGGACTCCTTGGGACGCGAGGGTGGAGGCACGATGCCAGGCAGTGTCCCAGGGCTATGCTTGGCAAAGCCCTCAGAATCTGCAAAGCACTCTCAGGCATACTCAAGGTCTCCGGGGAATGCGTTTGCATTTTATGTCTTTGTTGCACTGACCGCTTGATAGGACGTTCATTTGGCAGGGAGGGACGGCAGAGGCTGGTGCCCGGCTCCTCAAATGCACCGTGGTGCCTGAATTGGCACGCTATGTATGGGGCTGCTGCTGGGCATCACGGGCACGAACTGTGGCTCTCAGTGGCCCCCGGGGGCTTGCTACAGGCATCCCAACAAAGGATCTCGGGTTTCCACATCCCACGGGGCTGGAAGCTCCATGATCTCTCTCTGCCATCTCTTTGCCCTCAGCCGTCATGCTTCAAGAACATGAAACTGGCTGAACAGGCTGAAGTTCCCAGGATTCTGTCGGCGGAGTCAGTGCTGGAATCAGCTCGGGTCTTTGGAAGTGTTCTGGTCCCCCTCATCTTTTTCCCTCCAAAGCATGGGACGGTCCTCGATGTCCTCCCATGTGCCCTGTACCAACTGTGCTGCCAACTTCTTCCTGACCCTCTGTCCCCAGCCAGCTCACCTTCCTGGGTGATAAAGAGCATGGACCCCAGGGCACCTCCAGACGCCACTTCCCCACTCAGGGCGCAGTCAGGGCTCGGAGTGGGACAACAGTCCTCACCATGCTCAGGACTTGAAAGGAGGCCCATGTCCCAGAGTGGGGAACACACGAAGCAGATGGACCAAAGAGGTCAAGAGGGGGCGATCCTGTTCAAGGCCTTTAGAGGCAAGGTGAGGAACCTCCAGAAGCTTAATGGAGTGAACATCCTGTCCTGTTCCCCCACCCAACAAGAGTTAGCTCTCACAGGAACTAGAATAAGCTAGCTGAGCTGCCCTGTAGAGACAAGAGCTTGGGCCTGTAGGTCTCACTGGGATTCTCCCAAGAAGGAGTTCCCAGCATGCTCCTGCACTGAGGAGAAAGATGGATCACATGGGGTGTTTCTGGCACTGTGTCCTGCAGGTAGCAGACAGTGAGAGAGCGATTAGGGGCATAGGGGAGGGAGCACAGGTGCCACGCCAGAGGGGCAGGAGAGGAGTGCAGAAGCCCAGGACCGGATGGAGCACACTGGTGCACCAAGAAGCCACAGGGGTCTCTGTGCCCCCTCAGGAGCCAGGCAACTCCTAACACACAGGAGGTTCTGTGTGTAACTCAACTGATAACCTAGGACAAAGGAATCTACTGGAAGCCAACGTGTACACGTGAAGTATCCTGGACATTATTTGAAAGTGGAGGAGGGGGGCAAAAAGCAAGACAAGACAAAATGAAAGCCAGGGCAAACTTCCCACGAGACAGTGTCACTTGCTGCTGTGTGCACACCACCCCACACTACGTCCATTCTCGACTTTGTCTGGGTGCTGGCGCCAAGACTTAGCTCACAATTTCCTGGGTGTAGAGCTAGAGTACAAAGTGCCCACACTAAGACATCCTCAATGGGCCCACTGCTACTTCTCCCTGCTCCTGGGACCCTGGAAAACACCACAGTGAGGGCCTCCGCTGACAGTGTGAGTGAGCTGCAAGGCACACAGAGTGTGGAGCCCTTTCTGTATCCAGCAATGACAATGCATGCCGCCTCCATTACACCCACGCAAGTCTGGGAGAGAAGAGTATGGGACCGAACTACCCTAAGCACCCATGATGGGCTGTGCATGGAGCTTTGGGCCCATGCTACTGTCCTCAGCCTCTGTGACAATCCTGTGACATGCGACCCAAGCCACAGGATGGCCCTCTGGTGAAGCAGGCTCTGAATGAGAGGTCCTGCTCTCAGGTCCTTCTGTATTGTGGTGACTGCACCCTCCCTGCAATGGTTGGTTCGTACTGTCATCTCTGTATTGTGGTGACTGCACCCTGCCTGCAATGGTTGGCGTACTGTCATCTCTGTATTGTGGTGCTGCACCCTCCCTGCAATGGTTGGTTCGTACTGTCATCTCTGTATTGTGGTGACTGCACCCTCCCTGCAATGGTTGGTTCGTACTGTCATCTCTGTATTGTGGTGACTGCACCCTCCCTGCAATGGTTGGTTCGTACTGTCATCTCTGTATTGTGGTGACTGCACCCTCCCTGCAATGGTTGGTTCGTACTGTCATCTTGACAGGCTCCAGAGTCACCCAGGAGACAACCTTCTGGTTAGTCGCCAGGAGTTTCTTAACGGGGTTAGGTCAGGTGGGAAAACCAATCCTGAATGTGGGCAGCGCCTACCCCATGGACTGGGATCCTGGACCGAGTAAAAAGGAAAAAGTGATGAACTGAATGCCAATATTCATTTCTCTCCTTACCAACTGCGGATGCAAAATGACCAGCTACCTCACAATTCTGAGCTAAGCTTTCCAAACCGTTGTGGACTGCACCCTCAAAACTGTGAGCCAAAACAAACCTTCCTTCCCCAGTGCCTTCCTCAGTTTCTTTGTTACTAACATACTCCCAGACCTGATCCTGGAGCTGCATCCCTTTCCCAGGCTTGATGACGGAAGCCCCTCCTCCCGCCCCAGCGTACCAGTGATGGTGCAGGCATCCCGGTACCCTCTGTAGCTGGGCACATCTTCCGCAGCCTCGCTTACATAGCACTCTTCAGGGATGCCCGGGCTGCAGGCTAGGACTGCATGGCTGCAAGCCTCAGAGGTGGGCGCCGAGCTGGCCAAGGTGTCGTCGTGCAGGTCTGTGGAGTCCAGCTTGGCAGGTTTCAAGGGGAGGTGCCCACTGCCATCGAGGGCCCCGCTGCCGTGGTTGGGAGCGGTCGGGCAGATGGCCCCCAGGTGGTTCAGTGTATCAGTAGGGATGGCTCACTGAGAATCTGCGGAACAATCCAGAGGGGACACCGTTATATGAGGTCTGTGAATGCATCCAGACAAAATCTTTAAAATCAAGGCAGATGTGATAAGCACTGTAGAAACGTTTCACAAGCTAACCAAGCCCCAGTCCAGACCAACAGGGAGCACAGGCTTTATACACTTCATACAACTCAGCCTTGGGCAGTACTAAGAAATAAACAAACCGCCTCAGCAGGAGGACGGTGGCCATCCTGAAAGGGAGATGCTAGGGCATGTAGCAAGTCATGGCGGGAAGATCATTGAGTGTGTATGTTCTGAGGAAGATTCAAGCTGCTACGAGATGCCGTATGATACGGATATCTGCATTCTGCTCTATATGACAAGATGATTCTCTGAATTCTTCTAAATACAGTTGCATGAAGGACTTCAAGTCTGGTGGCCACCTTAAGCTACAGTGAGAGATGATTGGACTCCTTTGAGAACCTGGTAAGTCTAGACCTTATTTCTTAAAAAAAAAAAAAAAAAAAAAACAAACAAACAAAAAAAAAACACAGGAGGCCCACTCACAGGCTCCCAGTGAGAACCAATGGGTTAAGACTCTTGAAGGATGACCCGGGGCCAGTTCTCCAGGGGCCATTGCACCAACATCAGCCCCATCAGGCAGCTCGGACCATCCCTGAAATCTGACAACTGCAGGAAAAGGGCCAGTGTGTAACACAAGCCACCCAAGACTCCTGTTTCAAGAGCAGCCCTGCATGTGCCCTCTCAGGACAGTGCGGGCCCCTGAGAAGTTAGTCCTCCATCCAGTAAGGGTCCCTCCCCTCCCCGCCCACCTCCACATGCACCTCAGATGTACATACATGCTCAAATACACACACGGTAAGAAGTCTGTCTAATGGGAGTGACAAATGAGGTCTACAGAACCTACTTTAGTGCCTGGAGAGATGTCAGCGGATCAAGTGCTTGCCATTCAAGGACCTGAGTTCAAATCCCCAGCGCCCATGTAAAAGTCAGGCATAGTAGTTCACGTCTGCAATCTGGGCATTTTTAGTGAGATGGAGGGTGGCAGAGGCTCACGTGCCAGACCACCCAGTGCACAGAACAGAGCACAACGAACAAGGCGGGGGGTGGGGACCAACATCCAGGACTGTCCTTTGACCTCTACCCCTGGGCCATGGCACACACACCTGCACATGCATACATACACACGAAAGTTCAAAACGGATCAATACGCGTCTTAAGAGTGTGTACTGCTCTTCCCGACATGGGCCACACCCTCCTGTGACTCAGCTCCGGGGGATCGGACATGGCTTCCCCAGGCACTGCCTGCACATGGCACACATAAACTCGCACAGGCACACACACGTAAACAGGATTTAAATGGACAAGAAGTCCAGAGTGAGAAGAGAGGCACTTCTACACACAAGGAAAGGATAGCAAGAGAAGTCTGGAACCCGGGTGCTTCTGGAGGACGACACGTGAATCCCACCTGGACAGTCACACCTGGTCAGAAGCGGAGAAGCTTCTGGGTGAGAAGCACAAGCATTCCGGGTACCGGGGCTTGAGGTGGGCATGCTGGAAGTCCTCCACTAGATGCCAGCCATGCCCAGTGTGTTAGGATGGGATCCTCTGGGTGTGAGGAGCGCTGGTGCTGCCCTGGTTGTCCTAGGCAGGAGGTGGCTTCCCCAGTGCCAGCTGTGTCCTGACTCTGAGCAGGGACACTGGGTGTAATCAGTAGAACAAGCGGCACATGTCTGTGATGTCTTCACGGAGGTGGGAGAAGGCTGAGCACCCAGACTTGGAACCTTCATTAACTTGAAGTGATCCGCAAACAGGTTAAGAGGCACACTGATGAGTTCCAGGAAAAAAAAAGCAAAAAGCAAAACAAAACAAACAAAAAAGTGAAAAAAGATCCAAAAACCACGAAAGCAGAGACTAAAAGGAATACAGAAAAGCACAGCAGCATTTCAAATTTCTTTAAGATGTATTTATTCCATGCGCATGGGTGTTTCGGCTGCATGTCTCTCTGTGTTCCACATTTGCAGCTGATACCCGAGGAGGCCAGGAGAAGGGGTTGGGTCCCCTGGAACAGCTGGGTCCTATGGAAGAGCAGCCAGTGTTCTTAACCATCGAGCTTTACTCGTTCATTTAGTGACCCATGTGTCCCCCACCCAGTTTGAACAGAGTCCCAGGAGGAGTCCTGGGGAGACCCAGGGATCATGGAGAAGGGGAGACTGTCCATCCCAAGGTGTGAGTCTGCTGAGACCCTGATGTCAGCATCTTTACTCAAACCATGCCTTCTGCTAATGACTCGAGATCGCTAAGAACTCAAAAAGCAAAAGTAAGCGAACAGGATGGTATGCCAAAAGGAGTCAGAGGATGAGCAAACAGCCCAGTGGGTTCACAGGCCCAGAGTTCTCTCCTGGCGCTCATGTGAAATGGAAACCCAGTGGCACCTACAATCCTAGTGCTGGGGAGACGGAGAAGCATAGATCTTTGGGGATCACTGACCAGACAACCTCATTTAGAATCGGCAAGCTCCAGGTTCAGTGAGAAACACTGTCTCCAAAAATAAAGTGGAAAGAAACTGGTTGGCACCTGACATCAACCTCTGGCCTCCACACGTACACATGTGGGGCGTGTTCACACATGCACACACGCAAAGCCTCTGGCACAGTGGAGACCAGAAGAGGAGGGAGCTAAGCTTCTGGGCTGAGACACGGCCGAGTCTCCACATGTGGCTGAGTCCAGTGCCTTTGCTCACACCTGAGACGTGGAGCAGGTGGTGACAGAGCTGTGACCAGCGTGCAGCAAGCTCTACGTCAGCCACCGTCCTCACTACTACTCAGACTCTTGTATGTCCCTAGAATTATATTTCAAACAGCTCTCTGCCAGCAACAGCCATACGCCTGTGCCACAATCAGTCCTTAGGGAGCTCATATGAAGCATAGGGCTGCTGGCCCTGTGGTAGCTTTGACTGCCCACCCTCACTACTGTGTGGCCAGGGGGAGGAGTGAACCCCAGGGGGAGGAGTGTACCCCAGGTGATGGAGTATACCCCAGTAGGAGGAATGTACCCCAGGTGATGGCGTGTACCCCAGGGGGAGGAGTGAGCCCCAGGGGGAGGAGTGTACCCCAGGTGATGGAGTGTACACCAGGGGGAAGAGTATACCCCAGGAGGAGGAGTGAACCCCAGGTGATAGAGTGTACCCCATGGGGAGGAATGTACCCCAGGGGGAGGAGTGAACCCCAGGTGATGGAGTGTACCCCAGTAGGAGGAATGTACCCCAGGTGATGGCGTGTACCCCAGGGGGAAGAGTGAGCCCCAGGGGGAGGAGTGTACCCCAGGGGGAGGAGTGTACCCCAGGTGATGGAGTGTACACCAGGGGGAAGAGTATACCCCAGGGGGAGGAGTGAACCCCAGGTGATGGCATGTACCCCAGGGGGAGGAGTGAGCCCCAGGTGATGGAGTGTACCCCATGGGGAGGAATGTACCCCAGGGGGAGGAGTGAACCACAGGTGATGGAATGTACCCCAGGGGGAGGAGTGTACCCCAAGTGATGGAGTATACCCCATGGGGAGGAGTGTACCCCAGGGGGAAGAGTGCACATCAGGGGGAGGAGTGTACCCCAGGGGGAAGAGTGTACCCCAGGGGGAAGAGTGTACATCAGTGGGAGGAGTGTACATCAGGGGGAAGAGTGTACATCAGTGGGAGGAGTGTACATCAGGGGGAAGAGTGTACATCAGGGGGAGGAGTGTACATCAGGGGGAAGA
>PVIU01020985.1:0-32679 GCA_004026605.1 Ondatra zibethicus | reverse complement strand
GGGATTTGAATTGGAAAAGAGGAAGTCAAACTTTTGTTATTTGCAAATGATATGATAGTGTGCATAAGTGACTGAAAAACTATACCAAAGAACTCCTACAGCTGATAAATACCTTCAATGATGTGGCAGTATGCAAGATCAACTCAAAAAAAAAATCAGTAGCTCTCCTATACACAAAGGATAAAGAAGCAGAGAGGAAAATCAGAGAAACAGCACCTTTCATGATAGAAACAAATAGCATAAAGTATCTCGGGGTAACACTAACCAAAGAAGTGAAAGATCTATTTGACAAGAACTTTAAGGCTTTAAAGAAAGAATCTGAAGAGGATACCAGAAAATGGAAGGAGCTCCCATGCTCTAAGATTGGTAGACTCAACATCGTGAAAATGGCAATTCTACCAAAGGGAATCTATAGATTCAATGTAATCCCCATCAAAGTCTCCACAAACTGACCATGAGCGAACAATAATTAACTTTATATGGAAAAACAAAAAACCCAGGATAGCCAAAACAATCCTATACAATAACGGAACTTCTGGAAGCATTACCATCCCGGACATCAAACTCTATTACAGAGCCACAGTAATGAAAACAGCTTGGTATTGGCATAAAAACAGAGATATTGACCAATGGAATTGAATCAAAGACACGAATATTAATCCACAAACCTATGAACACCTGATTTTTGAAAAAGAAGCTAAAATTATACAATGGAAGAAAGAAAGCATCTTTAACAAATGGTCCTGACATACCTTGATTTCAACTTGTAGAAGAATGAAAATAGATACCTATCTATCACCATGCACAAAACTCAAGTCCAAATGGATTGAAGACCTCAAAATAAATCTGACCACACTGAACCTGATAGAAGAGAAAGTGGGAAGTAGCCTGCAATAAATGGGCACAGGAGACCACTTCCTATGTATAACTCCAGTAGTATAGAAAATAAGAGCAACAATAAATAAAAGGAACCTCTTGAAATTGAGAAGCTTCTTTCAAGCAAAGGACACAGTCAATAAGAGAAAAAGGCAACCTACTGAATGGGAGAAGATCTTCACCAACCCCATGTCAGACAAAGGTCTGATCTCCAAAATATATATAGAACTCAAGAAACTATACATTAAAATTCTAAATAACCCAATAAAAATGAAGCATTGAACTGCACAGAGAATTCTCAACAGAAGAATTTCAAGTGGCCAAAGATAATTAAGGACAATTTCAACTTCCTTAGCTATCAGGGAAATGCAAATCCAAACAACATTGACACCATCTTGCACCTGTCTGAATGGCTTAAATCAAAAACACCAATGATAGCCTATGCTGGAAAGGATGTGGAGTAAAGCGAACACTCATCCATTGCTGGTGGGAATGCAAACTTGTGCAACCACTTTGGAAATCACTGTGGTAGTTTCTCAAAATTGGGATCAACCTACCTCAGTATCCAGCAATACCACTCGGGAATATACCCAAGAAATGCCAAATCATACTACAAAAGCATCTGTTCAACTATGTTCATAGCAGCATTGTTTGTAATAGCCAGAACGTGGAAACAACCTAGATGCCCCACAATGGAAGAATGGATAAAGAAAGTATTGCACATCTACACATTAGAGTACTACTCAGCAGTAAAACACAATGAAATCTTGAAATTTGCATGCAAATGGATGGAAATAGAAAACACTATCCTGAGTGATATAACCCAGACCCAAAAATATAAATATGGTATGTACTCACTCATTAGTGGATTCTAGCCATAAACTAAGGATATTGAGCCTATAGTTCATGATCCTAGAGAAGCTAAGGTAACCACCAAAAAAAAGCCATATATAGATCCTCCTGGAAATTGGAAGCATACAATATTGCCAGGCAAAGATGGGAGTATGGGGATGGGGATTGGGTGGGGGAAGGTGAGAGGGGGAGAGACAAGGGAGAAGGGAAGGGTTGGGGAGAGATTTGGGGAGTGGGATGGTTGAGATGGAGGAAGTGTGGATTTGGGAGCATGGAAGAAGATATCTTAATTAAGGGAGCCATTTTGTGCTTGGCAAGAGGCTTGGCTCTAGAGAGGTTCCCAGGTGTCCACGGGGATGTTCCTAGATAGGACCCTGGGCAGTGGAGGAGAGGGTTCCTGAACTGGCCTTTTCCTGTAGTCAGACTGATGATTCTCTTGAATATCATCATAGGACCTTCATCAGGAGACAGATGGAGATAGAGACAGAGACCTACATTGGAGCACTGGACTGAGCTCCCAAGGTGCAGTTGAAGAACAGAAGGCGGGAGAATGTGAGCAAGCAAGACAGGACTGTGAGATGTTGGACCACTAAGACAGTTTCCTGATCTAATGGGAGCTCACCAAAGCCCGCTAGACTGGGACTTTGATCATGGGATCAAACTGGACCCTCTGAATATGGCTGACAATTGGGGCAGACTTACTGGCCCATGATGATGCTACTGGCTTTGTCCCTACTGCAGGTACTGGCTTTTTGGGATCCTAGTCTATGTGGATGCATACCTTCTGAAACCTGGATGGAGTGGGGAGGGCCTTGGACTTCCCACAGGACAGTATACCCTGCCCTCCCAAGAACTGGAGGGCCTGGGAAAGGGTGATTGGGGGAGCCGGAAGGAAACAGGAGGAGGGGAGAAAGTGGAAATTTTGAATAGTATTTTTTATAAAGCAATAAAAAATAAAAAAAAGGAACAGGATCCAACCTTCTGATGTATACAAGAAACAAACTCAACATCAAAGACAATCACTACATTATAGTAAAATGTTGGGAAAATATTTTTCAATCAAATGGTCCTAAGAAATAGCTGGTGTATCTATCCAAATATCTAACAAAATATATTTCAAACTAAAATGAATCAGAAGAGATGGAGAGGACATTTTATACTCATAACAGAAACAATCCATAAAGATGAAGTCTCAATTCTGAACATCTATGTCTTTAATACCTGAACACCCACATATGCATATAAAACATTATTAAAGCATAAATTGCACATCAAACCCCACTTACTAATAGCAGGAGACTCCAAAACTCCACTCTTGCCAATGGGCTGATCAACTAGACAGCAACTAAACAGAAACATAAGAGAACTAACAGATTTCATGTTTCAAATGGACTTAAGAGACATCTATGGAACATTAAACCGAATCCCAAAAGAATATACCTTCTTCTCAGAACCTCATTGAACCTTCTCTAAAGTAGATCACATATTTGATAACAAAACAAACTTCCACAGATACTAAAATTTGGAGCAACACCCTATGGCTTATTGGGTTACAATGGATAAAAGTTTGAATTTAACAACAATGCTAATCTCAGAAATCCTACAAAATCATAGAAATTGAACAGTGAACTACTGAACCACCCCAGATCAAGGAAGAAATAAAGAAAAAAATTACAGACTTTCTTGAATTCAACAACAATGAAGGCACAATGTAGCCAAACCTATGGACACTATGAACACAGTGCTAAGAGGAAATTCCATAGCATTAAGTTCTTACAAAAAGGAGATGGAGAAAGTTCACATTAGTGACTTAACAGCACACCTGAAAGATCTAGAACAAGAAGAAGCAGACTCTCCCAGGAAAAGTAGAAGACAAGAAATAAACAATTTGAGGAATAAAATCAACAAAATAGAAGAAAAAAGAACAATACAAAGAATAAGTGAAACAAAGAGCTAGTTCTTTGAGAAAATCCACAAGAGAGACAAACTCTTAACCAAACTAAACAAAAGGCAAAGAGAAAATATCTGAATTAACATCAGAAATTAAATGGGTGACATAAAATCAGACACTGAGGAAATTCAGAGAATCATTAGGTCATACTACAAAAACCTGTAATCCACAAAATTAGAAAATAAAAAATGGACAATTTTTTAAATAGGTACTATACTCCAAAATTAAATCAAGACCAGGTTAGCAATTTAAATAGACCTCTAAATTTTAAGGAAATAGAAGATGTCATCAAAAACCTCCCAACCAGAAAAATCCCAGGGCTGGATGATTTTAGTGCATAATTTTACCAGAACTTCCAAGAAGATTTTCCACATAACAGAAACAGAAGGAACCTTGAAAAACTCTTTTTATGAGGCTACAGTTACCCTTATACCAAAACCACACAAAGACTCAACCAAGAAAGAAAATCACAGACCAATTTCACTCATGAACATGGATGTAAAAATACTCAACAAAATACTGACAAACCGAATCCAAGAACACATCAAAAGAAACATCCACCATGATCAAGTCAGATTCATCCCAGAGATGCATGTTTGGTTCAACATATGAAAATAAATCAATGAAATTCATCATACAAATTAACTGCAAGAAAAAAATATGATCATTTCATTAGATGCTGAAAAAGCATTTGACAAAATCCAACACGCTTTCATGAAAAAGGTCTTGGAGAGATCAGGGATACAAAGAACATTTCTAAATATAATAAAAACAATATACATGAACCCAACAGCCAACATCAAATTTAATGGAGAGAAAGTCAAAGCAATTCCACTAAAATCAGGAACAAGACAAAGCTATCCACTCTCTCCATATCTCTTCAACCTATTTCTTGAGATTTTAGCAATAGCAGTAAGAAAACAAAAGGCGATCAAGTGGATTCAAATTGGAAAGGGGAATTTAAACTTTCGTTATTTGCAGATGATAAGATAGTTTATATAAGTGACACCAAAAACTCTACTAGAGAACTCCTACAGCTGATAAACACCTTCAGTGATGTGGCAGGATACAATACCAACTCAAAAAAATCAGTATCCCTCCTATACACAAATGATAAAGAAGTTGAGAAGAAAATCAGAGTGATATCACCTTTCTCAATAGCCACAAATAACATAAAATATCTTGGATTAACAGTAACCAAGGATGTGAAAGACCTATTTGACAAGAACTTTAAGTCTTTGAAGAAAGAAATTGAAGAGGATACCAGAAAATGGAAAGATCTCACAAGCTCTTGGATAGGAAGGATAAACATAGTAAAAATGGCAATCCCAACAAAAGCAATCTAGAGATTCAATGAAATACCCATCAAAATCCCAACAGAATTCTTCACAGACCTTAAAAGAACAATAATCAACTTTATATAGAAAAACAAAAAACCCAGGATAGCCAAAACAATCCTGTACAGTATAGGAACTTCTGGAGGCATGACCATCCCTGACATCAAGCTCTATTACAGAGCTACCATAATGAAAACAGCTTGGTATTGGCATAAAAACAGAAGGGTTTAACAATGGAATCAAATCAAAAACCATGATATTAAACCACACACCTATGAAATCCTGATTGTTGGCAAAGAAGCTAAACTTATACAATGGAAAAAAGAATGTATCTTCAGCAAATGGTGGTGTCATAACCGGATGTCAACCTATAGAAGAATGAAAATAGATCCATATCTATCACCATGCACCAAACTCAAGTTCAAATGGATTAAAGACCTCAATATAAATCTGACCACACTGAACCTGGCAGAAGAGGTTCAATGTATGGTCACAAGAGACCACTTCCTAAATATAGTCCTAGTAGCACAAACACTAAAAGCAACATTAAATAAATGGGCCCTCCTGAAACTGAGAAGTTTTGTAAAGCAAAGGATACAATCAATAAGACCAAAAGGCACCCTACTGAAAGGGAAAAGGTCTTCACCAACCCCATATCAAACAAATGAATGATCTCCAAAATATATAAAGAACTCAAAAATTAGACATTAAAATTCTAAATAACACAATTAAAAAATAGAATACTGAACTAAACAGGGAATTCTCAACAGAAGAAGTTCAAATGGCTGTAAGATACTTAAGGAAATGTTCAACTTCCTTAGCTATCAGAGAAATGCAAATCAAAACATCTCTGAGATACCATCTTACACTTGTCAGAATGGCTAGGATCAAAAACACTAGTGGTAGCTTATGCTGGAGAGGTTGTGCACTAAGAGAAATACTCATTCATTGCTGGTGGGAATGCAAACATGTACAACCACTTTGGAAATAAGTATGACAGTTTCTCATAAAATCAACCAACCTCAGTATCCAGCAATACCACTCTTGAGTTTATACCCAAAAGATGCTCAATCATACTACAAAAGCATTTGTTCAATTATGTTCATAACAGCATTATTTGTAATACCAGAACCTGGAAACAAACTAGATGCCCTCAACTGAAGAATGGATAAAAAAAGTGTGGCACATTTATACATTAGAGTACTACTCAGTGGTAAAAAAAAAACCTACAATATCTTGCATTTTGCATGCAAATGGATGAAATTAGAAAACACTATCCTGAGTGAGGTAACCCAGACCCAAAAAATTGAATATGGTATGTACACACCCATAGCTATAAACAAAGGACACTGAGCCTAGAGTTCGTGATCCTAGAGAAGCTGAGTAATAAGGTGAACCCAAAGAAAAATATATATAGACCCACCTGGAAATTGCAAACTGACAAGATATAACAAAATTGGAATCATGAGGGCAGGGCATAGAAGGAAGTGGAGAAGGAGAAGAAAGGGAGAGGAGTGGAGGCTTGGGGAGAACTTGAGGGAATGGGATATTTGAGATGGAGGAAGGACAGATATGAGATCAAGGAAAGAGGTATCTTGATTGAGGAAGTCATTATGGGGTTAGCAAGAAACCTGGCTCTATAAAAATTCTCAGGAAGTCAAAAGGATGACCCCAGCTAAGACCCTAAGCAATAGAGGAGGGTGTGTCTGAACTGTATTTCTATGGATTATAGCATGGTTATCACTGACTTCATAGGTAACATTCATATATAAGTTAATACATACTGCATTGTTGAGCAATTCTCCACCATGTAAATGTACCACATTTTCTTCATTATTTGAAGGCATAAGTCACAGAATAGTCCCACACCAGTTCAGAATTATGGATAATAAAGGGTTATTTTTTAAGGGGAAAACTTATAGATCACTGTCCTTGACAACATCCCTGTGAGTAAACAGGAACAGAGTCTAGCAGCCAGAAGTGGGAGACAGAAGCAAGAGAGAGCAGGCACAAGGTTATTGCTGCTTTTATAGTATAAGAGGACATGCCCAAATGGGCTGGTATCTTAAAGGCTATTGGCTGAAGTAGCAGAATGTGCTCCTATAACACCTCCCCTTTTTGTTTAAATAAGAGAGTTCCAAACCCAAAACAAAACTATATACACTAGGAACAGATATAAAGTATAAATAGAATTATAACCAGCATAAACAATATTAAGTAAGGAACATATGCTAAATATTTTAATAAACATTCTATCCTATAGAGTCTAAGTCTTGTATAGGAAATAGCTTGGCTAGATCATAAGAGTACAGTTATTATAACTATCTGATCTTCAAACTCATCTGGTATAAATTCAGTAGTTTCAATATGTAAGACAACTCTTTCTACATACTGTGAATCATAAACTATATTGAAAGGTTCTTTAAAATATCTTAGTACCATAAGAATAGCATATAATTCTGCCTTCAGGACAAAATTATAAGGGCTTTGTTTCAACTTACTTAATGCTTCTGATTTGTAAACTGACTTCCCTGATTTTTTTTTTGCATCAGTATAATATGTATGAACTCCAGTTATTGGTGCTTCATGTACAATTTGGGGAATAATCCAAGAAGTTCTTGCAAAAGGTTAAGACTATCGCTTTTGGGATAATTGCTATTAATTTCTCACAAAAAAAAATAGCACAAGGCCTTTGCCAGAGTTCATTGTCTTCCCATAACTTTTTATTTCATCAGTAGTAAAAGGCACTATAATCTCTGCTGGGTCTATACCTGCTAACTGATGAAGTCTCAGTTTACCTTTTATAATTAATTCAGAGACTTTTTCCACATAACTTTTTATTTTTTCTTGGTTTATGGGGTAAAAAGATCCATTCTAAGATAATATTGTCCCTCTGCATTAAAATTCCTGTAGGAGAAATTCTGGAAGGGAATATGAGTAAAATTCTATTAAGATTTGGATTCACCCCCTATCCACATGTTCCTCTTGTAATTTCTCTTCAACAATCATCAATTCCTTTTCTGCTTCAGCTGTTAATTCTCTGGGACTATTCAAGTCTTTATCACCATCTAAGGTTTTGTTTAAATGAATTATTAGATTATGTGTTATCCCAACAGCCAGTCATAGACTGGAAATGTCTCCTAATAATCTTTGAAAGTCATTAAGAGTCCAAAACTGGCCTCTCCAATTTTGTGCTTTTTGTGTTCTAATTTTCTGTAAACCTATTCTGTAACCTGGGTAATTAACAGAATCTCCTCTTTGAATCTTTTCAGAAGCAAATTATAATCCCCATTTAGGCAAGACTTTTTTTACTTCTTCAAATATCCTTTCTTAAATACCTGTATTTGAATCAGAAAACAAAATGTCATCCATGTAATGGTAGATTATAGACTTAGGAAATTGCTTATGTATTATTTCCAATGGCTGGCTGACAAAGTATTGAGCATTCCCTGTGGGAGGATACTCATTGATATCTTCTAGTAGGCTGCGAATTATTATAAGTAGGCATTGTAAAGGCAAATTTTTCTCTATCCTTTTCTTATTAAGGTATAGTGAAGAAACAGTCCTTTAAACCAAGAACTATAAGAGACCATACCTTTAGTAACAGAGATGGCAGAGGAATTCCAGATTGTAGAGGGCCCATAGGTTGAATAACCTTGTTGATAGCTCTAAGATCTGTCACCATTCTCCGTTTTCCAGATTTCTTTTAACAACAAATACAGGAGAATTACAAGGGTTGGTAGATTCTTTTATATGTGGAGCATCTATTTGCTCTTGTACTAGCTGTTCTATAGCTTGCAACTTTTCCTCAGCTATAGGCCACTGCTTAACCCATATTGGTTTCTCAGTTAACCATTTTAAAGGTAGGGCTGTTGGTACCTCTGAAGGTTTATCAAATTGCTTTGTGTTCTTTTTTTAATATTTATTTATTATGTATACAATATTCTGTCTGCATGTGTGCCTACTGGTCAGAAGAGGGCACCAGACCACATTACAGATGGTTGTGAACCACCATGTGGTTGCTGGGAATTGAACTCAGGACCTTTGGAAGAGCAGGCAATGCTCTTAACTGCTGAGCCATCCCTCCAACCTGCTTTGTGTTCTTGGACAGTCCGAATGACTGCTGTCTGTCCTCTATAATATCTTCTAATAGTTTCTTCAGAAACATAAGTTTTTAGGGCTGCAGGAATATTAATCTGGTTATGCCATTGCTGCAATATGTCATGGCCCCACAAATTCATTACAATATTGGCTATATATTGCCTTAGTCTTCCTATTTGCCCTCCTGGCCGTATGCTTTTATCCCATCTCATGCCTTGTTTTACACGAGATAAGGTTCCAATTCCCAAGAACTGAACATCTACCTCTTGAAGAGGCCAATTCAGATGCCAAGATTCTGGAGTCATGATACCTACATCCACACCTATGTCTGATAAGCCTTCAATAAAAATGTCATTTAGACAAACTCTTAGATTTGGTCTTTGATCATTTATAGAAGTCCACTAAAATATATGTTTCTTCTGCCCTACTGGAGTTTTTGGCTCATCCTCCACATTTAACCCATCATTCAGACCAGTATTGCTTTTTACAGCAGCCATTGGTTTTTTTTTTTTAAATTTTCCTAGTGAAACATATTCTCCTCAGTAACTGGGAATGACTGGACCACATTTGTCATGGGGGCCTGCGAGAGGCCCCCCCATGGCATTTCCCAATGGTATCAGGTTGCCTTGTCTATCTTTCATTGACCTACATTCATTGGTCCAATGTCAGCTTTTGCTATACCTCCAACATATACCTAAATCCTCCTATTTCTGCCATTCCCAGAGGAGGCATTATTCCTAGGAATCTGTTGTCTACAATCCCTTCTCAAATATCCCATTCTACCATAATTAAAGCATTTGGTATTCTGATCTCTTACCACTAGAAATTGCTTCTCCTACCCACACTTCAGTTCCATGTCAAATGTCTCGACATTCATTGTATATGAGACCCATTCATCCATGGGTTCTGATCTGATCTTTAAAGGCCCAAGGATCCATCTACACTCAATGTTGACATTCTCATAAGCCAATGATTCAATTATTACATGTCTAGCTTCTGGGTCACTTACCCCTGTTTGTATAGCCCTAGTTAGTCTTTGCAAAAAGTCACTAAAAGTTTCTCTCTGACCCTGTTAAACCCTAAGATATGATTCAACTCTATTTTCTAGTTCCTGAATCCTGTCCCAAGCCTTTAAAGCAGCTGTGGTACATAGTATGCATATTACCTTTCTGGAGAGACATTCTATCAATCAATCTGTCATACCCCTTTGACCAAGTCCAATTAATACATTCAACAGTGTGAAATTTCACAAATAATGTTTCAGCACCCACTATCATTGATTGGGTTTTATGTGCCAAATTGGCTACATAAATAAAATACCCCTTTTCAGAGTGTTTAATCTTCTTTTAAATAAATTACTATCAGTCTGTACCATTTCCAAAATATCTTAGTTGACCGAGTTTTGTTAGTTAAATTGGTGCTATCCTTCTTCAGATTTCCAACCTCTTTCCTGAGAAGTGTGGTTTCAGTATGAAAAGACTGTACCATTTCTAAAAATGCCTCATTCTTAGCCCTATTGTCAAGCTATATTTTTAAGAAAAAAAATATTGAGGACAAGACTAATGCCCAGAATCAGAAATAGTGATGTAGAAGGAACATCATATAAGTCTTGTAAAACCTCTCACATGGTGTAAGTAAAGAGGCTATTGAAACCTTGTATAGCTTGGTTGTCTGACATGTTGCCCTTTTAAATTGGAAACTTATGATCATGATCTATATTTAGGATATTAAAAGTTATCTGTGATTTAATTAGCTGGATTAGGTGCAATAACCTTAACCTGTCAGTAGGTGTCACGGGCCACCTAAAAAACTAACCCAGCTGGGCCCTATGATGCAGTTGGAGTCATGTGACTGGTATGAATCTGATTTTAGCAGGAAGTGCTGAAATATATGCTTTGATCAAAAATAGTTATTAATAGAAATCATAAACTGTGTATACTGCAGTGGACCCTGTTCAGTCAGTAGCTGCAGAAGCACAGGGATAACAAGATAATAGCAGGCACCCAGGAAAGCCTGTCTCATGTCTGAATTTCCACACAGTACAAGTGTGGTGGGAGACAGACACTGGAGTTAGCATGCGGAGACTGGAAGCCGCTCTGAGACAAGTAATGAGATAATATAAAGAAGTGCAGCCAATCTGCAGCAAGAAAAGCAGCCACTTCACAAGAATTCTATATCCAAATGAACTGCTGGTTCCACACATGGGCCACGGCCAGCTGAGGGAGGACTTGTGCCTAACCAGGTGCACTTCAAACTCGTGGCAGGCAGTAGAGTGGGGGTTCTGAAACCAAATGTTACAATTTCTGACTGTTATAAAGAGCAGTGTGGTAGTTTGAATGTTATTGGCCCCCATAATATCATGAGGAGTGGCACTGTTAGGAGGTGTAGCTTTGTTGGAGGAAGTGTGTCACTGTGAGGGTGGACTTTGAGGTTTTATTTGCTCAGAGTACTGCCCAGTAAGTCAGTCAGATTCCTGTTGCCTGCATGATGTAGCATTTTCAGCTCCAGCACCTTGTCTGCCTACACACCGCCATGCTTGCCATCATGGTAATAATGGACTGATCCTCTGAAACTGGAAGCAATCCACCCCAGTTAAATATTTTCTTTTTAAGAGTTGCTATGGTCATGGCATTTCTTCAGAGCAATAGAAAACTGTAAGGCAAACAGCACTTATCATGGTTGGGCAAGTATCTCAGTGGTAGGAAGAAGCATCCTTTGAGTCTATTCCCAAGAGTGGTATAGTTAGATCTTAAGGTAGATCAATTTTCATCTTCCTGAGGATATGCTGCTAATTTCCATAGTGGCCGTACATGTTTGCACTCCTACCAGCAATGTTCCCCTTATTCCACATCCTTGGCAGCATGAGCTGTCATTTGTTTTGTTCAGTTTAACCATCTGACAAGTATAAGAAAGTGCACATCAGTAAGCAAAGGTCAAGATAGAATATGGATTGCTGTTTTATAGCCTCATTAACTATCACCTCCTGTGATGGTTTGAATAAGAATTGCCCCCATAGACTCATAGATTCAAATGCTTGGTCATGAGGGAGTGGTGCTATTTGAAAGGGGTTGGGAGGTGTGGCCTTTTTGGAATAGGTGTGGCCTCGTTGGAAGTGTGTCACTGGGGTTGGGATTTGGGTTTTTTTCAGAAGCCCAAGACAGACCCAGTGTCTGTCTCTGCCTACTGCCTGTTGATCTGGATGTAGAACACCCAACTACTCTCTAGCAACATGTCAGTCTGCAAGTCACTATGCTCCCTGCCATGATGGAAATGTACTACATCTTTGAAACTGTTAGCAAGTCCCCAATTAAATGTTTTGTTTTATGAAAGTCACTGTGGTAATGGTGTCTCTTCACAGCAACAGAACTCTAAGACATCTTCCCTGCACCTGCCTTCTTCAGTTCTCAGATTCAGTTCTGAGGGTGATAGGGGTTAGACTGTGACTCTGCAATCATACCCATAGAGAAAAACACAAGACTTAGGAACTAGAGGGACATGAACTGTAAGGGACCAGAGCCCTGATCAAACCTTAATTTTAATGGACCCATAGTCCAGGATACAGTCCATTTGGTGACAATAGCTGTGGCTTCTGCTTTCTTGTCCTGGATTTTTGTATCTATGGCACAATGCCAGATATCTTCACACATCTAGGAGTGGAGAGTATCACTATATAGGTCCTTTCCAAGTTGGTTTCAGTGTCCCTTGGCTACTTACCTGGCCTAGACAATATTATCAGGTTCAAAAAAGGAGAAACTGGTAGTGGACCTGAAGGTCAGCTGGGTCTCTCCAGATAGATAGTCCAATGAATAGCTTTTATGGAGGACTTGGGTGAAGGGGCTTTAGTGTCTTGAGAAAGAAATTGTTAAATTAAAAGAACTATTCTGCTAGTCTTTGAGCTTTGGAAGCACTGGGGGAGATTTTGAAACATAATCTCATAGTGGGTAAATTCCTTCTGTATGGGGGGTGTAGTATGCTCAAAACAAAGCAATCTTCCTCATCCTTCTAGTAGTTCCACTACCTAATGATGAAGCATTCAAATATTTGAGCCTGTGAAGGGTATTCTTATTCAGAACACCTCAGGAACAGGCTAAAGCAACCAGATATAAACCTGCACAGCTGCAACCAGTTTGTTTTTGACAAAGATGCCAACAAAATATTGGAAAAAGACAGCCTTTTAACAATGGGGCTGGTGAAACTAGGTAATCAACCATAGCAGAATGATTTGAGATCCCTATTTCTTACCCTGACAAAAATCAACTGTAAATAGGACAAAGACATGATTTGAAGACCCAAAACCTATGAAACTGTTAGAAGAAAAAGTAGGGTAAATACTTCAAGGTACAGAAAAGAGGTAGGAACTTTCTGGATGGCACTCCAGATTACCAAAAAAATAATGTTAACAATTCAAAGTCACCCTCATAAAATTAAATGCTTGTGCAAAGAAAACATTGAGTGACGGTTTCTTCACTTCAGAATGGGAGACAAATCTCTGATCTCTACATCCAACACAGGATTATTTCTATAATATAATAAAACAACCCCCCCAATAAAACCAACACCAAACAATAAGCAAGAGATTAACCCAGTTAGCAAATGGGCCAATGAACAAATATTTCACAAATGTTGAAGTGGCCAGTAAACCTGGAAAAATATTCACCTCTCTAGCCATTAGAAATTTGTAAACTAAAACTGCATTGAAAACCCATTGGTAAATATTTTTGAATCCTTGGTAATGGGTTTCTCTGCTGATGTGACAAGTCAGATCAGGCAAAATTAAAAGTTCAAGTTTAATGAACAAAGCAACTCCCAGGTGTTTCTTGGAGGGAAGCAGGAAAGAAATTATGCTGCTGCTTCCAAGGAAGGAGCTTTAAATACCCTCTAGGCAAGGCCTCTGAGCAGCTCCTCTCTAGAAGCTGCTAATGACAGACTTAGTGAGCCCAGAATAGAGATTTTTGACATCCCAACCTTTGGACATTTATGAGCCCAAGTCTAGCTAATTCCTGCTGGCATAGGACAGTGTGGGGAGGAGAGTCCAGAATCAGTGGAGTCATGCTTGGTGGGACGTGGATAAAGAAGCATTTGGTCAACTGCCATCCTGGAGACCTCAGGAGTCTATTTCTTGAGGCAGTGAATAAGGGAGATTGCTAGGAGAAAAAAATTGATCATTAAAATTGGCCCTATGAACAGTACTAAGCATAGGAAGAGTGATGACTGTCAGAGAGAATGAAACAGATGTGCTCTTGTTAGACAGAGGAGGAAAGGGTGAATGAACCAGAAACAAAACAGCAGATATACCACTCATTGGGACATTTTGAAAACTTGGAAGGTGGGGGTTTCCAGTTGGCCAGACCATTTATCCTGGATAGGTTCCATTTAAGCTGGAGAGGTGGTACCAGCACTGATGTCCCAGGAGTTTGGGGGGATGGTGCACCAAATTGGGGTATGATGTGCTCAGGAGTACCTGAGCCATCACAGAGCTGTTTCCCTGGAGGTGTGGGTTGCCTCTATTCCTCCTATAAAGTTTTCACTAAGAGTTAAGAGATAGTGGGGCTTATTATAAGTGGACATGTGGGTGAAGTCATCCTATTATTAGGCATCTAATTGGTGTCTTAAAAACAGGTGCAGGGACTGACATTATCTGTAGGGCCCCCTGTGAGTTGGCCATGGCAAAAGTCTGGCAGGAGGAGTGGACCTGTCTAGAAATTGATCCACCAGGCTAGATTCCTTGATACTGTAGCAGAGCTCTTTGGCCAGGAACCTGCAGGTGTCTGTAAGACAACTGGAATAGGCTTCCATCTTGGTGTCATAGAAAAAGTCTGTAGCTTTGGCTGAAAAGGTATGAACATTTTCCCTAGTGCCTGGTTTAGGCCCAGTGAAACACACCTTTAAGTCTATACTTAGAAGATAACCAGAGGAATTTTACTGAAGCAAAAAGGTTGAACAAGTGGAGGAAGAAGAAGGGAGGCTGAGAAGCGTGAGAGGAGCCTGCGGGCTTCCATACCCTCTCTGATGCTAATCTCTTCAGAGGGGGATGAGTTGGTATTTCAGTAGAGATTTGCCATATGTGACTGGAGATGATACAGTAATGCTGATAGAGCTTTTATGCAGTAGCAGTCAAAACTGCATTTATCAATGCTAAAACTCAACCTCTGAAGTTAGAGCTAGATCTATTTTTTCTGTATGATGAAGCCTGTAAATGAGGCAAACTTGTCTGTATTTTTAACAGGAAATTTAACTAATGAATTATGAGCTTCCAAGGTGGTTGCAGCTTTGGGGGTTCAGGGAGAAAGTTGATAAACTGGTAAATCTGTCAGAACCCTAGTCATCAAACACTATCAGAAGGGATACATTTCACCAGAGTCAGCAGAAGTGAGACAGCTTTCTATCTACCTAGGGCAGCTATCCTAGGTCTCTCTATGGTTGTTGGAAACAGAGGTCACAAGGCAGTACCAGTCTTCAGCTGCCAAGACCAGAAGATCTGAAAGACTTTCCTGTGTGGTACAAATTTGGAGAAAGTGGCCTAACTTGTCTTGGCAAAGTGGAGCAACCAATTCCCCAGTGTCCTGCTTGTTGACAGTCTGGACAGGTCTTGGCAATAGTTAAGGTGCAAAGCAGTTTTCTGCTCCATGGCTGGCCTTGCTACATTTAAGGGAGATCCAGGTGGAAGTTTTTGGCCATCCTTCTTCCTTGGAGGAGAGATAAGATGCTACCAGGAGCTGGAATGCCTCCATCATGAGAAGCTTTTATATTAAAATGCCATATTCTCAGATCTTCTGAAGCATTGAGAATTGGAATAATTATCTTTTAGGTTTGTCTAGACTAGACAAATGTTGTTTAGGCTTAACTTTGAATATATATATATGTATGTATTATATAAAATTTAAAACTATAATGTAATTACATGCCTAAGCTATGTCTGAACATATCACAAAGTTGATCCTATAAGAGGTAAATGATGGTTTACTTGTATGTCTTAGTGGTTTATCAGATTAGCAGCATTACCAGTACATTTTATCAATGTAAGTAAAAGCAAGAAAGTTAGACATTATTTTTAAATTGGTCTTTGTTAGCCTGAATAGACCTTAGAGAAGGAGAAAAAAACTTTTATCAGACTGTTTAGGTCATCATCTTGCTATGTCATGAGATAGGAATATCTCAGTCTCTGGTGTTCAGCTGTGGTCCTGGGACAGAGAGCATAATCATAATCTGTGGAAGGCAAAACCAGGTTTTAACAATGTAAACAATTTATTGTTTGAATGCATGGTGGTGCAACTTTGATTCCTCAGTAAACCAGCATTGTTTTGAAAGATGCCTTCCATAAACCTTGTTGTTTATCCTATTGGAGATCTAATGTCTCCTTGGTGGACCACTCCATGTGGTCAATTTTATTTAAAAGGGTGATGAAATCATATGACCTCCTCTTTTTCAACCTTAGCCAAAATGGTGACTACCCATGTGTTGTACTTATTTAAAATGGTGGCAGACTATGAGTTATTTCCCAGAACAATTCCAATTTGAAATTACAAGTTTTAATTTAAATTATAGGATAATTTTCTTTGTCATTACATCAGATTCAGAGCCAGAAAAACCCAGATGCAAATTCTGAGACCAGACATCTAGTTGTAATTGCAAGAGTTGAGCTGTTACAGGACACATAAACCATGTAAACCCAGTCATTCAATACCAATCAGAAAGAACCATTCAGTGGCCACATGTATTTATACACAAGAAAACATACAGGCACAGAATGCCATCAATCCATACAAAGTAGACAGGATTTTTTTTAACAGAAAGACAAACAAAACTTTCCATGTCAGATGATCAACTTAAAAATCCTAAGATAAGAATTTACAGAATAAGAAACCATAAGGAATTAAAGACCTTTTTGGTACCCAAAAAGGAGTAGAGAGGGAGGATGCTCAAAGGTAGAGGGAAGATGTTGCTGTGACAACACCATTGCATTCCTCACAGGAAACCTGCTCCAGCTTGCTAAGCCATAGGAACGGTGGGAGGCAACAGAAGACTGATGTGGGGCTCTCCCCTTCCCCATGGGAAATGAATATATGCCTCCTCTGTAAAAAGGGAAAAGCTGAATAGAACAGAGGGACAGCCACAGTCTGCCATGCAGCAGTGATGGTGGGGGTGGCGTGGGGGATAAGAACCATGTGGAGAATACAGCTGGCTTGTCACACATTGTAACAAATGGAAGAATAAGACATCCCTTGGAAAGCAGGCAGCAGAGAGTGGGGTATGAGTAGGGCGGGGGTACAGATCCCCAAGTACTGGGTAAATTTGGATAAATTTTGCAGCAATTGAGGAATTAGATTTAGACTTGGCACTGCCCAATTTAAAGACTATGCCAAAGATCAAAGATCATGGCAGGGTATCCCCCTAGATAGCCTGAGGTCAAGTGGCGAGGGGAGGTGGGATGTCTTTGCATAGAACATCTCCTAACCAAAGGTCCCACAGAACAAAGACAAGCCTAGTTCCAGAAGTGGGTTAGGGTTGCCCCTGGTACAGCCACATCTTGGCAGGGTACCCTGAAGATTGGGAGGTGTCCTGGAACCCTAAATGCAGTGACTTGGAATGGGCATCTTACTGTGCCAAAAGCTGATCTAGTTTGGGAGAGAGCACTGTAAGGAAAGTGGCTTCCCACATTCACATGGTCACAGGAAAGACTTAACCCTATCTGGGCTCAGCACCAGACAATAAGTATTTTTGAATGCCAGTAGTGGGTTTCTCTCCTGATATAATAAGTCAGACTAGGCCAAATTAAAAGTTCAGGTTGATCTCGGGTAAGAAGAAATCACGCTGCTGCTCCCAAGGAGACAGCCTGAAATACCCTATAGGCGTGGTCTTTGAGCAGCACCAGGGGAGGAACTGCCAATGGTGGGCTTTCTAAGAAAGGTGGGATTTGGAATGTGGAGTGAGACTGGAATGGAGATTTCCAACACCGTCACACCTGTTAGATTTATGTCATTAAGAGAATAACAGCAAATGATGGGAAACGTGGACAAAGTGTAGATCGTATATACTGCTGGTGGGAACGTCAGTTGTTCTTGCCAATGTGTGAACCAATATGGAGGGTCCTCAAAAAAAAGTGGGACTATATTCACTACATGTCCCAAGTATGCTGTTTGTATGACCTGAAGGGCTTCAAGTCATCTTACCATAGAGAAACTTGTCAGTTGCAACACTATTTGCAATAATTAGATTATAAGAAAAGGACTAGATATAAGAAAATGTGGTACATGTACACAGTGAAGTTTTATTCAGCCATAACATGAATAAAGTTATATCATTTGCTGAAAACTTGATTCACCTGGAGGTAATATTGTTAAACAAATTTAAGTATGCCCTTAGAAAGTTAAATATTGTATGTTTTTTCTCCATTTGTGGTTCCTAGAATTTATATAAATGTATAAAATGTTTATATATACATGAATGTAGAAGAAAAGCTATATAGGTGAACCCTGAGGACTAATTAGAGTAGTGAGTGCTTGTAGGGCGATATCTTCAACTACATTATATATTTTATGAAAAATTTCTCGTGTAACATCACACTGTGTACAACAAACCTTACCCCCTTCCTGAGTTCTTTCCCTCCAGGTGACACTAGTAGAAGATGGCATACTGACTTTGCAATGCTGCCCACCCCTTAATATCTCAAATTTCCTACCTCAACCTAACACTAATTATTCTCCATGTCATTCCTGCATAGAAACCTTAGAGGATCTACTGTCCCACCTCTCATATATACAGGAGGGCAACTTGTCCCAGGAAAATAATACCTGGTACAGAGATGGAAGCTCCTTTTTATGTGAGGGTATCCATTCTGTAACATGATGGGCCTGCTTGTTGGGGTTTCTGTCCTGCCAAGGTCCCACAACCAGCAAGTCCCAAAGAAATTACACAGAGAGTCTATATTAATGATAAACTGATTGGCCCATTCGCTCAGGCTTCTTATTAGCTCTTGTAGCTTATATTGACCCATTATTCTTATCTATGTTAGCTACATGGCTCAGTACCTTTTTCAGCAGGGCAGGTCACATCCTGCTTCTTCCATGGTCTGGGCAGGAGTGCCGAGAGAGCTTCCTGCTTCCCAGAATTCTCCTATTCTCCTTGCCCTGCCTCTACTTCCTGTCTGGTTGTCCCACCTATACATCCTGGATAATGGTCATCAGCATTTATTTAAATCATGATTGACAGAATACAGACAATTCTCCCGTACCACTTACCCCTCTTTTTTTTTAAACAAAGAAAAATAACCATAGTCCATTTTTTAGGAATATAGGCATAGTATTCCAGGCTACTTCCAGCTGGTTGGGGGCGCTGATAATCTTATGGGGACTTAAAGAAAATTTAGAGTTATGATCAAGTCCTGACTGGAGTATCCTGTGAAGCTTGATCATCTCAGGCAGCAGTCTTGAATCTGTTCTGGATGCAGAACTCAGACGTCCAAGTCATCTGTTTCTACTGGAGATTTCTCAGATGGTCTTCCTTGATCAAACCTGATTTTTCTTAACTCAGAATGAATCCACAGCCTGTCATTTCCTATGTAAACAAAAGCAAAATCTCTTCTCCAAAGTAACATATCTTTTGACTTCAAATTTGAAGTCAAGGTATTTTCAAAATACCTATCTTGTATTAATTCAGCAGCATTCATAAGCAAAAATCTTTTAGCAGCTGTTGCTCCTTCCTCAGCATTCAAATAATTCAAAGAGAGCATAATAGCATACAGTATCAAGATTCTCTGTGTATTTTCCATCTTTATGCAGCTTTATTTTAACCTCTATTTTTTTATTTTTACTTTTAACTTTTGGCTTTTTGAGACAGGTTCTCTGTGTATCTTTGTCCTGGAATTCCCTCTGTAGACCAGGCTATCCTTGAACTCACAGAGATCTGCCTGTCTATGCCTCCCCAGTGCTGGGATTAAAGGTATGTGCTACCACAACTTGAACTCACAGAGATCTGTCTGCCTCTGCCTCCCAAGCTTTTACTTTTATTTTTAATTTTTGGCTATTTGACACAGGGTTTCTCTGTGTATCTTTGGTTGTCCTTGAACTCACTCTGTGAAGCAGACTGTTATTGAACTTACAGAGATCAGCCTGCCTCTGCCTCCCACATGTTGGGAGTAAAGGTGTGTGCTACTACACTGTGAACCCATAGAGAGCCATCTGCCTCTGCTTCCCAAGTGTTGGGATTAAAGGTCTGTGCCACCACACCCAACTATTCTTTCTCTTGTTTTATTTTAAGGACTTTATCCTTTTTTTCTATCCTAAGCCTACATATATTTTTGAACACACTGTAAACCATAAAGAGGTTTTCTTTTTCTTTGAATGTATCTTTATTGTATATTTCTCTTTTTCTAACCACATAAATCTTTAATTTGCTAAGTGATATGGCTAGACTTAAAGCCATGGCTTTGACGGCTGTATCCACCCAATTTTTTAGGTTTTTTTAGAGTCTAGCCTCATGGCAGAGTTACCAGCTGAAGTCATGTTTATTGCCACAACTCTATGGAGTTTCAATGTCCCTGACACCACCAAGAAAATGTTATTGGCAATTCATAAACACCATTTAATTGTTTTGTGGCAGGACCTCTTAAAAGAGCTGTGAAATTTTGCAGCTAAAGCTGAGTCAGGAAGCCTCTGTTAAATGAGATGTGTTTGCCTCTAGCAAAGAGAGCAAACCCCTGAAATTGGTGCTACCAAGAAGCCATGCTTAACACTGCTATTTTGTGTCTAGAATTACTTGCCAAGCTCTCTCTGGTTTTCAGTGGATATAGTTGTCCACATATTGGGTACCATTTGTCGACTGAGATTTCTGTCCCACCAGGTCCCATAGTTGTTCCATCCCAAAGAATTACACAGAGGTCTACATTAATTATAACTGATTGGCCTATTAGCTCAGGCTTCTTATTAACTCTTATAACTTATAATTTATATTAATTCTTGTCTGTGTTAGCCACATGGCTTTGTACCTTTTTCAGAGAGGCAGTCACATCTTGCTTCCTCTGTGTCTGGAGGAGGACTGTAGACCGCCTCTCTCCTCTTCCCTGAATTCTCCTGTTCTCATTGACCTGCCTCTACTTCCTACCTGGTTGCCCCACCCAAACTTCCTGCCTGGCTATTGGCCAATCAGTGTTTTATTAAAAAATAATACAAGTGACAGGATAAAAGACCATTGTCCCACAGCAAGGTCTATATTGAAAAAGAGCAAAAATGGGAAAAGAAGTTCATGGCACCTATGGAAGTGAAAGTAAAACAATACTGTGTAGATTCAGATGCTAGTCTTGTGCTTGTAGGAGCCAGCCATGATAAGCTAAATGTAAACAGATCAGCCAAGGAAAGTGCTGTGGGAGCACACTCTGCTCCTTCAGCCAATAGTCTTTAAAATACCAGCCCACTTGGATGTGGTCTCTTATAGTTTAAAAAGCAGCGGGAACCGTGTACCCACTCTCTTGCTTCCGGCTCCCATGCTGGCTGATAGACTCTGTTCCAGTTGCGATCAGGGGACTGTTGTTTAGGATGATGATCTTTAAGTTTTCCCCTTAAATAAATAACCCTTTTATTATCCTAATTCTGAACTGGTGTGGGATTGTTTTACAGAATGAAGAAAGTTCTTTGCTTCCAGCCATTGTCACCTGCCGGGGTGGGACACAGCCATCAATGGATTTGTTGGGGCCTGAGTCTCATTAGTTTGCCCTGGAGTGGTGCCTGGTTGAAGGAAGAACCACAGCTGAGATTATGTGAGCACCACCTAAGAACAGATCATCCAAAGGAAATGCCTAACATTCCAACTTCCGTAGATAGGACCACCTGCCAGCACACACTCACCAGGACACCCCTAGACAAATGTCAGTCAATCAAGGGTTCTGAACCTCAGAAAACCTCACCCCCAACTTTACTGCTATAAAACCCTATTCTAACTGAGCTTGGGGCTCTCCAATTATTTCAATACATTGGACATGCGGAAAGACCGAGTTTGCACACTTGCATAAAATAAAGGCTTTTTGCTTTTACATATGGGACTCAGTCTCCTTGTTGGCTTTTGCAAGGAATTTGCATATTTGGGCATAACATTTGGGGTTTGTCCGGGATCCCCCAAACCCACTGGGACTACCACCTGCAGAGTCTTCAACTGGCCAGTAAGTTTTCTGTGTTTTGTTTCATGTCTCATGTCTATGTCTGTGTCTCATGTCTTCCTATGAGCTGGCCCAGAAACCATAAGTGCCTGTAGACAATAGGCAGGTGCACATAAAGATCACAGGTGGGGCACCTGGAGAAGATGTTCCCAGGGCCCTTCTGCAGAGGTGAGTCTCAGAGATACACAGTTAGCATTCTCAGCTCTGTAGTGAGACACACAGATAGCATCCTCAGTTATGTAGTGAGACACGCAGTTAGCATTCTCAGTTCTGTGGAAAGATATGTGAGTAGCATTCTGAGTTCTGTAGAGAGACACGTGGGTAGCAAACTTGTAATGGAAAAATTAAAAATGTTGTGGATCCCCAGCAGTGGCAGGCAGCAGAAATGTTGCAGGTCCCCTAGTGCTGGCAGCGGACCATGTGGCAGCAGGCAGCAGGCCCTGAGAGCAGCCAGTCCCAGGCAGGGATTTCTGCAGGTCCCTGAGTGGTGGCTGTTCCAGGGCAGGGAGACACGCAGCAGTGGGCAAAGGACAGAGACATGAATAGGCACACCATGCAGAGTAAGATTGGACATTTATTCAGTGGGTTATGGAGGAGGAAGGGAGAAGAGCAGAGAGAGAGAGGGAGAGAGAAAATAGAGAGAGCGGAGAGACAGAAGGGGAGAAGAGGAGAAGTGGGGAGAGACAGAAGCTGCCTCTTTGAGAGGGAGATGGAAAAGGGAGGGAACTCAGGCTGGAAGCTGAGAATCAGCGTGTCTCCACAGACAGGGAGGGAATGGACATGGCTTGTCTCTTAAAGAGACAGACCAGATCATTACAAGTCTCAAGTCTGTATAGAGCCATGTGGGTAGCTGTCTCATTTCAATAGAAAGGCTGGTCACACCTGGAAAAGAGCTTGAAGCTGTGTCTATGGTTTGGTTTGGTGTCATTGTCCTGTTCATGGTCCTGTATGCCTGTATGTTGTGTGTTGTGCTATTGTCCTGACTTAGACTGATGCTGATGATATGGAACAGACTTAAATCATGACTTCCTTGACTTTGATATTGTGATTACTTACAGAACTTTAGAGATAGGGCCATAAGCATAGGGGTGTGTTTTCCTAAAAGGGATAAGTCAAATAACCTCTATCCAAAGCCTTAAATATTTCATGAAAAGGAGTCAGCCTTGACCCCAAGCATGAGGCTGCGGGGCAACATGCTTGTGTGGCTGAGTGGCTGGGCTATGCAGCCTTGGTGTTGCAATGTAGCAAGGCTGCCAGCCACAGTTGTAGGGGGCAGATGTATCCCAATAGGATTACAAACACTGATCAGAGAATCTGGGGTTAATTGCTATGGCTGGAGAGGTTAACAATCTTTCTCCCCCATGCTGCATACCACACTGCCCCCTCCCATGCTGGTGGATGAGTTCCCTCTGCCTGCCCTAGGGGCTGCATGTATCAACTTATGGATAAACCTGACCAAGGTTTGGCTCCGTAGGTCAAGGACTCTGACTATAGATGCTGTGACACTACAGCCAGACCTCCCTCCACCAGGACTGCTTTGATCATTCTAATCCAATGTGTTATAAATGTCTGTCATTATTTTTAGGGGCTGGTTACAAGTTATTATTGGTTAATGTATAAAATTAAACTTCTGTTGCTCTCAAATGCTTCACGCTGGTACAGGATTTTATGCGATATAAATTTGAAGGTTTTCTTTGTTATATTATATGCCTGTGTCTGTTTTTGTTTAAAATATCATACACCACTGAGATAAACTGCAAGAAAGACCTTGATAAAAGTTTTTATGTTCTCTAAAAAGCAAGAGATTTTGGTATGCCGTCCGAAAATTGAGGGAAAAAACAGGAGACTAAAGAAACAAACAAAAAAACCTGATTATATAAAATGGATAATATAAACCTATGGAAATTGATCTCTAATGTTTTGTATAGCCTGATAGCAAGATACTTGTATAGCAAGATACTTGGCTCTAGAGGAGATTCCAGGTGTCCACAGGGATGTCCCCAGCTAGGTCCTTGGGCAGCAGAGGAGAGGGTGCCAGAACTAGCATTGTCCCATAGTCACACTGATGAATATCTTGATCTCATCCATAGAAATTTCGTCCGATGGATGGAGATAGAGACAGAGACCCACATTCACACCAGAGCAATGGATTGAGCTCCCAAGGTCCAGTCGAAGAGCAGAAGGTGGGAGAAGATGAGCAAAGAAGTTAGGACCCAGAGGGGCTGGACCACCCACTGAGACAGTGTGCCTGATCTAATGGGAGCGCACCAAATCCAGCTGGACCGGGACTGAATGAGCATGTGATCAAGCTGGACTCTCTAAACGTGGCTGCCAATGAGGGCAGAATGAGAAGCCATCAACAATGACACTAAGACCTATCTCCTCTGCATGTATTATCTTTTTGGGAACCTAGTCGATTTGGATGCACACCTTCCTAGGACGGGAGGGAGGGGGGAGGGCCTTGGACTTCCCACAGGGCAGGGCACCATGCCCTCTTTTAAGGAAGCAGCGGTGGGGGGGGAGCAGGAGGGGACTGGGAGAAGGGGAGGAAATGTAAATTCTTTTTTTTTTGAAGGAAAAAAATAAAAGAATATGGGAAAAATAGAAAAAAAACAGGAGACTAAAGAAACAAAAAAACCTGATTATACATAATGGGTAATATAAACCTATGGAAATTGATCTCTAATGTTTTGTATAGCCTGAGCTATGAACTTTTGGCTTAAGGTGGCACTGTTTACCATACAATGAGGTAAGACATTCCATTGCTATCTCTTTATTAGTTCTCTAAAATTAACTGTGGGGATACTAAAAGCAAATCCTTGGCAATCTTGTGGCACCAAAGGGAAGGTATAAAAACAATCTTTTAAGTCTAAAATAATTTTATGGGTGCCTTTGGTATCACTGTAGGAGAAGGTAGCCCTGGCTATAATTCTCCCATTGGCTGCATAGTTGCATTAACCTCCTTTAAATACTGAATCAATCTCTACTTTCCTGATTTTTTTAATAACAAAAATTGGAGAATTCCATTGTGAATTAGATGGTGAAATGTGCCCATTATACAGCTGTTCCTACACTAATTGCTGGGCAGCTTTTAATCTTCCTTGTGTTAGAGGCCACTGAGTTACCTATACAGGTTCACCACTTTTCCATACTATTGGGTCTGTGTGGAGTGCAGGTTTTTCAGTGACCACTCCTAAAAATACCCTAATCCTGACCTAGAAGGTCTACAATAAGATCAACCTTTTCCCCATAAATTTATGGATAAATAAGGAATAATACATGGCTGAAAAGTTCCTTCATGGCCTTCTCCATCATTCCATTGCAGTTCATTACTACTCTGCTCAGCATTTTTGGTCTGACCAATTTCTTGTAGCTGCATAATAGTCTCTGTTTTTGGCCACTTATAAGGCCATTGGTTGGTGGTTATAACTGAAATATCTGTGCCAGTATCTAGAAGACCAGAAAACTTTTTTTTTCATTTATAAACAAAGTGAGTTTTGGTCTCTGAGGATTTATGGCTTGTACCCAATATTCATCTAGTGAACCAAATTCATCCTTTTTTATTTTCCTTTTTGTTTTGATTATTCATTTTCACAGCAGGAAGTAAAATTAATTGTGAAAGTCTCTGATCTACTTTTACTACAGAAACTCCACTTGGTAAGTGAGTCATCACCATGATACCTCCTTCAGAATCAGCATCAATGACTCCAGGAGTGACACGATCCCTTGCATAGGTGAGCTACTTCTCCCTAAAAATAATGCTACAGCGCCTTTTGGTGAAGGCCCATAGACCCCTGTGAAGAGAGCTTGCATCCTCACTTCAGGTATCAGAACTGTGTAAATGAGAGAACGGAGGTTGAGCCCTACACTTCCTGGGGTTACTCTGAAAAGGTCCTGTAGAGATTTTCTTGTGGGGGTCAGATTGCTGGATCACCCCATGATTATGTCTCAGGGCCTGAGGATGGCCTGTCTGTCCATTTCCCAAAAGGGGATTTCCTAGATTATTTCCTTTTGATCTGCGTTCACTTGTCCTATGCTTTTCTGTCCTGCATCTCCTACATCATCCTGGTTCTTTCTAGTCCTCGGGCTTACTTTCCTATCAGGACATCGTCTGACCTGATGCCCCATAAGACCACATCCACAACAGCCCCTAGGTATGTCTGCAGTTTGTATTCTCCCTCAGTGTAGGTCTCTCTCCTGTGATAAGACATTGTTAGTTGTCTTTCCCTGCAAGGCAGCAGCTATGGCCATTTCCTGTATACACAACTGGCCAATAACTGAGCAAATTCAGATATATCCTGCAACATTACCCTGCTTTTCTAAAGGTCTGATAGCCACCTTACATACCATTGGCATTCTCAAAGACTAGATGTTTAATTATTAACTGCCCTGCTTTTGTGTCTCTCATCAACCTACTAGATGCCTGTATAAGTCTGGAAACAAAGTTCTGAAAAAATTCATCTGGTCCCTGTCTTATACTAGATAATTCTTCAGTCTGTTCTTTTGACAATGGAAGTTTACTCCAGGCCTTTTTGGCTGCAGCATTAATTTGGAGATATGCTGCTATATTATATTCTAATTGCTGATTTTGTCCCGTATAAGGTCCCTCACCTTCAAGCATCTCATACGAAATAGGAATCTGCTGAGCTCTGTTTCTCTCAGCTGTGGCCTGACATTGTTCTTCAAATTTAGTTTTCCATAATAGATAATCTCCACCTGACAGGCAAGCCTTGGCTATCTGTTTTCAATCTGCTGATGATAGAGCTTCCATAGCTTTATTTTCTAACAGTGTTTGAGTAAAAGGGGCCATGGTATCGTATTGAGCACAAGCAGTTTTTAATTCTTTGAGTGATATAGGAGTATGCATCCTAAGCAGGTTTTCTTGCACATCTCTTTGCTCCATTAATTGAAATCCTTGTAGATTCAAGCAGAGGACTGTGATCTGTAAATCCACCCCAAAATAAATAACCATTTTTTATACTCAAAAAAAGATGTACAAGATAGCTAGGAATATGCTTAAGTCATTGGCCAATGTTATAATTAGTATACTTTCTATGTAATTATTTCTGTCTGTGCAGCTCAGAAAACAAAAGTGAAGTCTCTGTTTACATAATGGTGCCAAACATGCTGCACAAGTGACTATTTTAATACAAGCCTTTTAATTTGTGGCTTACTTACACAGGAAGAGGTATAGACCATTATCACTATGAATGGTAGCATCAAGGTAGGCATGCATGGGGCTCAGACTAACAACCTGATACTAAGACAGGCAAGCAAAAGAAACGGGTGTCTTGGCTTGGGTTTTTGAAATCTCAAAGCACACCTACAGTGACACCTAAACAAAAAACATATTGATGGAGGTTTCTGTCCTGCCCAGTCCCCGCAGTCCCAAAGCAATCACACAGAGGCCTACATTAGTTATGAACTGATTGGACCATTAGCTCAGGCTTCTTATTAACTCTTATAACTTATATTAGCCCATTATTCTTGCCTATGTTAGCCACGTGGCTTGGTACCTTTTTCAGCGAGGCAGTCACACCTTGCTTGCTCTGTGGCTGGGTCATGACTGCATAGTGAGCTTTCATCTTCCCAGAATTCTCCTGTTTTCATCATTCCACCTCTACTTCCTGCTTGGTTGTCCTGTCTATACTTCCAGCCTGGCTATTTGCCAATCAGTGTTTTATTAAAATACAATTGACAGGGTAAAAACCATTGCCCCACAGCATAAGACACACTCCTACAAGGGCATACCTCATAATTTTACATGATAATTATCACTAATGAAGAATGTTGAATATTCTTTGTTTAGATCTGTACCCAATTTTTTAATTGGTTTACTTGGTATTTTGATGTCTAATTCTTGAGTTCATTATATATTTTGGAGATCGGCCCTCTGTCTGATGTGGGTTGCTGAAGATCTTTCCCCATTCAGTAGGGGATCTTTTTGGTTTATTGACATTGTCCTTTGCTTTACAGAAGCTTCTCAGTTTCAGGAGGTCCCATTTATATATTGCTGCTCTTAGTGTCTGTGCTACTGGTGTTATATTTAGGAAGTAATCTTCTGTGCCCATGAAATGAAGGTTACTTCCCACTTTCTCATCTATCAGGTTCGTGTGGTCAGATTTATATTGATTGAGGTCTGTAATCCATTTGGACTTGAGTTTTGTGCATAGGTATAGATATGGATCTATTTTCATTCTTTTACACGTTGAAATTCAGTTATGCCAGAACCATTTGTTGAAGATGCTTTCTTTTCTCCATTGTATAATTTTAGTTTCTTTGTCAAAAATCAAAGGGTTCATATGGGCTGTGAATTACTATCCAGGTCTTCAATTTGATTCCATTAGTCTACCTGTCTGTTTTTATACCAATACCAAGCTGGTTTTATTACTGTAGCTCTATAATAAAACTTGATATCAGGGATGGTGATGGCTCTGGAAGTTCCTTTATTGTACAGGATTGTTTTGGCTATCCTGTGTTTTTTGTTTCTCTATATGAAGTTGAGTACTCTTTTTTCAAGGTCTGTAAAGAATTGTGTTGAGATTTTGTTGGGGATTGCACTGAATCTATTGATTGATTTTGGTAGGACAAAAAGAGGCAGACTTACCCAGGAGGAGTAAACGACAGTAAATAATAAAATTGAGAACCCAAAATGGATGGATCTAGAAAACATTATATTAGTGAGGTAACCCAGACACAGAAAGACAAATATCATATGTACGCAGTCATAAGTGGCTTTTAGATATAAACAAAGAAAAGACAACCTACAATTCACAATCCTAGAGAACCTAGACAACATACATAGATTTAAACTACATGCTACATAGAAAAAGACAAGATCTCCTGAGTAAATTAGGAGCATGGGACTGTGGGAGAAGGCAGAAGGGAAGGGAGAGGAAGGGAGGGGAGCAAGAAAATATATAACTCAATAAAAACAACAAATGAAAAAATTGAGGGCCAAAATCAATAAAATTAAACAAAGAAAATGATACAAAGAATCAGTGAAACAAAGAGCTTGTTCTTTGAGAAAATCAACAATGTAGACAAAACCTTATACAAATTAATCAAATGGCAGAAATAGAACATCCAAATATTAACAAAATTAGAACAAAACAGAAATTAGAAGGGGGTCATGACAACAAACACTGAGGATTTCCAGAGAATCATTAGGTCATACTACTAAAATCTGTACTCTACAAAATTGGAAAACATAAAAGAAATAGATGATTTTCTGGTAAGATACCACATACCAAAAGTAAATCAAGACCAGATGAACAATTTAAATAAACCTATAACCTGTAAGGTAATAGAAGCAGTCATCAAATGCCTCCTGACCAAAGAAAGCCCATTCCTGATGGTTTCAGTGCAGAATTCTACCAGAACTTCCAAGAAGAGCTCATACCTATACTCCTCAAATTGTTCCACATAATAGAAACAGAAGAAACATTTCCAAAGTCTTTTTATGATGCTGCAGTTACATTGTTACTGAAACCACACAAAGACTCAACCAAGAAAGAATTACAGTCAATATCACTCAGGAACATAAAAGCAAAATGCTCAATAAAAATACTGGCAAACTGAATCCAAGAACATATCAAAAAAATCATCCACCATGATCAAGTCGGCTTCATCCCAGAGATACAGGGATGAAACCCATCTAACCCACCATAAAAATAAACTGCAAGAAAAAAGACATATGATCATCATCTCATTAGATGCTTAAAAGTCTTCGACAAAATCCAGCATCGCTCCATGAGAAAGGTCTTGGAGAGATCAGGGATACAAGGAATGTATCTAAACAGAATAAAAAGCAATATACAACAAGCCAACAACAACATCAAATTAAATGGAGAGAAACTCACACTGCTTTCTAATAGAACTCATTTCCACCAGCCTACAGATGGCACCATCTACAATAGGCTGGTCACTTCCCAATTAATCGCTATTTAAGAAAATGCCATACACACTTGCCTACAGCTAGATCCTATAGAGGCATTGTCTCAAAAAAGACTCCCTCCTCTCAGATGACTCTGGTTTTTGTCAGACATAAAACTATCCAGCACACTGATGATTTGCATTAATTGGATCATATGTGAACCTGGATTAGTGACCTCTAAAGTCAAGGAGAACAGAAAGGAGCTTCCACAGCCTATGTCCTGCTGGATTTAACTTCTGGGGTTAGAGGAGTGTAAATACATTCTGCCATTAGCACTTGTATTTCATTAGGAAGTCTTTATCCCAACTGTTCAGGAGATTTTATAATAATATTACATTCCTATATTCCCAGCAACCAAACTAGCATGGCATACCCAGAAAGATACAGATCAGGAATAGCAATGAGGAATTCTGTGTCAAGCAAGATATTTTTCTGAGGTACTAGGATGGGACTCAGAGACTTCAAATATTTGATCAGGTGTTCTATCCCTGATCTACATCTCCAGCACCCTGATTTTCATGCCTGGTGATGTAAGTGTGCACACATGTAGAAGTCAGAAAACAACTTATGACAGACATGTTGATCCTGGGATTGAACTCAAGTCATCAGGCTTAGAAACAGGCTCCTTAACCACTTGCCTGTTTTCTATTTTCAGGGGGTATGAGGTCTATTGCTGTTTTGTTCTTGGGACAAGGTTTCCTTACATAGACCTGACTTGTCTGAAACTCTATACAAACACTAGGTTAAACTTGTTTCTATCCTTCTACCTCTGCCTCCTGAGTAAAGATATTACACTGTGCACAATAACTCACAGCTGCTTTAGTTTGAGGAAGACATTGTCTCAAGGAGCTCAGGTTGGTCTCAAGTTCAGTAAACATCCAAAGTTAGTGTTGCATTTTTTACCTTACCAAGCTTCATCTTCCAGGCAGTAATATTTAAATAGTAGGCACTGAGGCTGGCATAGTACCATACACTGGGTAAGCATAGGTGAAACTTCTCTACATCATAAGTTTCAGGCAAAGGACCAAGAGTAACACTCTTCCTGAGAAAAAATTGGAAACAATCAAGTCACCCATGTAGGACATGAAGCTGCTGTTGTAATTCTTACCTGTGTGTCCCCCAACAAGACCACAATGCCCATGAGTCCATAAAAAGCATGGAGAAGAACCACTCCATGGTTGGGTACAGGGAGTAGCACCTGTCTTATTGCACATGAGCAACTACTTATATAGTGGAAGCCTATTTACTATCATTGATTAGCAGATTAGCTTGGATTAAAAAGTTAGCACTCATAAAACCCAATGCAGTCTCTATGCAGAAATAGCACATAAAATGAGACATGGAGAATATAGATAGGAGAGCAAGAAGCTACTGGCTACCAATACTACTTTATAATTCAATGTTCTGATTTTGGGTACTGTTCAGGAGCATGGTGGGCCATGCTTGTTATTGAGAAGTGCAGTGGACAAGGTAGGCTGATCCTCAGGACATGCCTGCATTTTCTACATCTCGACTATCCCATTCCTTCAAGTTCTCCTCAACACTCTCCTCCTCCCCTTCTTTCTATTCCCACTCCCATGCTCCCAAATTTTGTCAGACAATCCTGTCTGTTTCCAGTTTCCAGGTGGGTCTATATATGTTTTTCTCTGGGTTCACCTTATTACTTAGCTTCTCTAGGATCAGGAACTATAGGTTTAAAGTGTATTTGTTTATGGCTAGTATCCACTAATGAGTGAGGACATACCATATTCATTTTTTGGTTCTGGGTTACCTCACTCAAGACAGTGATTTCTAATTTCATCCATTTATATACAAAATTCAAGATGTCATTGTTTTTTACCACTGAGTAGTACTCTAATGTGTAAATGTGCCACATTTTCTTTATTCATTCTTTGGTTGAGGGGCATCTAGGTTGTTTCCATGTCCTGGCTATTACAAATAAGGCTACTATGAACATAGTTGAACAAATGCTTTTGAGTATGATTGGACATCTCTTGGGTATATTACCAAGGGTGGTATTGCTTGATCCTGAGGTAGGTTGATTCCCAATTTTCTGAGAAACGACCATACTGATTTCAAGAGTGGTTGTACAAGTTTGCATTCCCACCAGCATTGGAGGAGTGTTCCCCTTACTCCACATTCTCTCCAGCATAAGCTGTCATTACTGTTTTTGATCTTAGCCATTCTGACAGGTGTAAGATGGTATCTCAGAGTTGTTTTGATTTGCATTTCACTGATAGCTAAGGAATTCGAACATGTCTTTAAGTATCTTTTGGCCATTTGAAATTCTTCTGTTGGGAATTCTCTGTTTAGTTCAGTACACCAATTTCTAAATTGAGTTATTTAGAATTTTAATGTCTAATTTATTGAGTTCCTTATATATTTTGAAGATCAGTCCATTGTCTGATGTGGGGTTGGTAAAGATCTTTTCCCATTCAGTAGGATGCCTTTTTATCTTATTGACTGTGTCCTTTGCTTT
>PVIU01020984.1:0-32669 GCA_004026605.1 Ondatra zibethicus | reverse complement strand
GTTGTACGAGAGCTCATTACACACAGCCAGCACCTTGGGGAGATCTGATGGGAAATGCCCCTAGTTCCGTCTTCTTTGTTTTTATTGTTATTAGGTTTATGATCGGTGTCTGTGTGTGTGATGTGTGTGAGCTCGCCACAGCCTGTGTGTGAAGATCAAGAACAGCTCTGCTGATCAGCTCTCTCCTTCCACTTCGATGTCTGTACTGCGTGTTGATATAGGCTACCAGGCTTGCATAGTGAGGGGCTCTCCCTGTTCAGCCATACCATCACCCCTTGTCCTCCTTTCTGTGCTGTTGGGGATTGAACTCACGGCGTGGTGCGTGTGATTATGTAAGCGTTCCACCGCCAAGCTGTGTCCCCAGATGTCCATCCTTAGGGCATCCCCCACTGTGTCCCAGGCAGGCACAGAGTAGAGAGTGCATGACGGACAAGACAGCTGGCAATGGCTGCAGAATAAGGTGGCGGACCTGTGGTGGGCTGGGCCCAGGATCATCTAAGACGTTTCATTTTGAGGTGCCCGGTTCCTCTAAAATGTCTTGAGGGGCCTGCATTCAGCATCCTTCCCAGGACTGGGAGGGAGTGAGAGAAGCCCAGATGCAAAGCTTTAAAAGCTGCCGGATGTCGTGACTGGGTGTGCTGGGAAAGAAATTTCATTTTTCCCTGCTTGTTAAGCAGTTGCCTTTTCTGAGGAAACTGCTGCTTGTTCATTGACTTTTTCCTGTTTGACTCTGTCCCTCAGGGTCCTCTCTGATGCTACTGTCTGGGTATGTCTCACCTTGCGCCAAGTTGCCTTGAAACTGAGGCGGCTCGTTCACATCTGTCACCTGGACAGTCAGGACCTGCAAGTCTGTGACACCGACATCATCCTTAACATAAATCCGCAAATCAAATACTTTTGGTCCTGTTTCAAAATCTAGTTCTTCCTTCCCAGTGGTGACAACCTGAAACAAAATATGAGACTCTCAGCATGAAAACAAAAAGCCTTCGTTGTATGCAAGGGGCTCTGACTAGGAAGGGAGCCACCTGCCTCCTGGTGACCATCCTCCAGTCACTTTCAGAGGTGGCCACTCCTCTGTCAGGGCAGCCTTAGTCCTTCTGACATAATCCCCGCCCATGATCCTTCTCAGAAGGCGCTCCTGTGGGTGATGCTGCTTTTTTTAGGAAAGAAAACTCTTCTGGAGACATTCTGGCGCGATTAAGTGGAGATGGAATTTTAAAACCTACCACACTTAGAGCTAGACCCCTAGACCGGCCCCTTAGCTACCCTGGACACAACTCCTACAAGTCCAGGGACACTGCTAGGGTTTAACTGTCCCTTAAAATGCTCGTGTTGAAACGGAATGGCTAGTGTTGCATCACTGGCTGGTGTGAGCTAACCGGTTAGAGGCGGTGGGTGGTAAACATTCTCAATGCTTTATCGCGAGAGTGGGTTACAGAGCCGAGCCACTTTTCCTGTTTAACCAGCCCACTCTCTCCCTCGTCCCCTCACCACAGTGTGATGGCCATGTTCTTCTGCAACTAGAGGGCCCTGGTCAGATACCAGCATCTAGACTTTGGACTCCCAGTCTCCAAAACAGGAAAAAAAATCACTTTCTTTCCTTTATAAGTTACCCAGTCTATGGCATGCTGCTATAGGAGTAGATGTCACAGTGAGCAGACTTCCAAGATGAATCTCTGCCTCATCCTCTCCACCTCTATCTTCCCTCTCCCCTTCCCCCTTTTGTTCACATTAATGGGGATTGAGCCCGGAATCTCGCACATGCTAGGCTAGTACTCTACCACGGCTCTCTAACCCTAGCCAAAGGACGGTCTTTCTCCTAGAGCTTTGGCAGCTAACACCGGGACAATCGCATTGTGTGATGAAAGTACTCTGCTCTGGTCCTTGGCTCTGCTGAACTTCTGTGTGCCTCAGGGGAGTTGCTTTCTCTTCTGCTTTTGTCCCCCGACATGATTATAACTCAGGGAGCCATCCCTGGGCTAGGTGAGCAGCTGACACCTTGTAGCAGAGGTGAGAGTCAGGAGGGAGGGACTTTGTTGTAAGATGTCTCTATTTAGAGAGGGCTGCATGGAGGAGGTAGCATGTATCAGGTTTGAGCTTGCAAGATCTAGACTGGTTACAAGACGAGGTGTGAATGTGGAAGATGGGACGGGTGAGGGTAGAAAGGGAAAGAGCCTGTCTGTGTATAGTTATCCAGAGCTGGGCTGTCTGTTCTGTCTGGATGATGAGGCAGAATAGCACACCATAAACAGGGACTGTGAGCCCAACTGACCGACTTCAAAGTTCAGTTTCCCGTTAAGTGGTTTTCTGCGGCGGGAGCTACTTCCGCTCCTTCAGCCAATAGCCTTTAAGATACCAGCGCACTGGGGCGTGGTGTCTTTAGTTTTAAAAAAGCAGCGGCAGCTGTGTGCTCTCTCTCTTGCTTCCTTGCTTCCGGTCTCCAGCTGTTAGACTTCATTCCTGATTGCGCAGAGGGCTGTTGTCTGGGACGGTGATCTGTAAGTTTTTTCGCCTTAAATAAGTAACCATTTTATTAATTACAATTTCATACTGGTGCGGGATTGTTTTATGACTTACGCCTTCAGTTTTCCATGCCTCAGTTTCCCCATCTGTGTCATGAAGGTAACAATAACACCTGCTTCACAAGGCCACTGAGAAGCTTGAGTGGGCTGATTCGGGGGTTGTGATCAGCACCATCCAGCAGTAAGAACCTTATGCAAAGGTTGACTTCACCCCTGGGGAGCAGAAACTGGTGGGGAGCAGACATCCACCTGGCCAGTAGACAGCCCAGTCCTCCTCCTTTATCCACCAGCTTCCTGCTCAGCCTGGCGCCTCCTCTGCATCCTGTAGATGGATCTTTTCCTTCCTTTTGCTGCTCCCCTCTCCTTGGGAACTAGCTGGGGCACTCCGTAGGAAGCAAGTACCCTTCTCACAAGCGTCCAAAGTTTACATCTTAGAACCAAGGGATCGTGCGGCTATTAACACAAATGGAAAAACTGTCTGGTTTCACCAGCATTTACAAATGTTCACGGATCTACCTCTTGCAGAGCTGTTTTTGGTATGTTACTTTGTCACGGCAGCTGTAGGTTGGTGAACATGGCCCCACTTCAGGTTACCAGACGCTGAGTCAGGAAAGGGAAGGGGCTCTCCTGAGGCACCCGGTGGGAGTGGGGAGCTTCAATTTGGCTGCAGAATTCTGGAGTGAAACAGTAAGTTTGACTGTGTATGTGGGCGTCGGCTTTATCCTGAACAAAGCTGAGCAAAGTTTTGGGTCCATAGCGCTCCAAACATAACAGGAAAAGAGCAGAGTCAGACTAAGGCATGGGCAGCTAAAGAGAGGCAGGCACAGGCCTCCACAGGACCTTGGAGAGCTCCTTGGCTGCGGCTGGGCGCTACCTGTTGTTCCTCCCCTGCCTGGGTGGCTCAGAGCCTTCCTTAGAGACACTTGTCAAGGAGAACCCCCCAGGGGGGGGCATGACTAGCCCTTTAAGGTTGAGGAGACTCTGTTTGGCAGTAATGGGTTCTAGTCATGAATTAATAGCTCAATAAATACGTGGTTTTTGTTTTATTAAATGAGAGCTCCAATGCTAGACGACCTGGTTTCCAATCACAGATCTGGTACATATTAGCTGCGTAAGCTAGGACCAAGCACAGCCTCTCTGTGCTTCATTTTCCTCATCTATAGATGGAGACAGTGTTGAAACCACAAGCACAGTACCGCGATGACTTCAAGATCAGGAGTGTGTGCGTCATCTTCAGTGGCGTCCAGAGTGTGGGATACAGCCTGCGAGTGTTAGCGTGGGCAGGGCTTAGGGGAGCAGACTGGCAGCCAAGAGCAGGCTAGGTGTCAAGAATACATGGGCAGGGCAGCTGAGTTTTGGAGCCAGCGTCTGGTACTGGGAACTTTGGTGAGATGGTGGCGTGAGATTGGCTGAACCCACCCCTGAGTAGAGAGACGCCGGGCTCTGGCCTCAGGGCCTGGGTTCTACAAGGCAGCTGTGGGCCCCTGATCTTCCTGCATCTCTGAAGCTCCCCTAAGGAAGCAGAGGATGAGCTACACTTAAGAATATCGGTATGCACCTCATGGAAACAACGGAGTCTAGATCAGGCAGGCCTGACCCCAGTGTGTCCCACAAGAACCCCAGGGACCCACGGCTGAGTTGGCTCTAAGCTCAGGAGGCTGAGGAGGAGAATGCTGAAGGCCAGCAAGTCCAGACCCTGCATCCTAAAGACATCTTCAGGTTGGCTCTCCCTAAGGGAAATGAAAACTTTGGGAAAGACTCAAACCACAAACTAGACAACAGAGCAACCATGGCATGACACTCGAGTCTTTGAGGAAACACGCACGTAGCGGGTCTAGACACTGAGACTTCTGCTTACACGTGGGTGCGTGTCTTTCATATTAAATATACTTGTTCTTTCAGAATGTCCCCTAAAAAGTCACAGGGTCACAGAAGAGTAGACTCCCTAGGTTCAAGGTCACCAGGACCTGAAATGTCAAGATTCACCTCTTGCCTTCCAAAGAAGGCACACTACCACCCAGTAATACGTGAGGTCAGAATGTGTTACTTGGGGACTGCCAAAGAAGAGAAGGAAAGACCAAAGCCTGTCGGGGCACCTAGCACAGCGGGTCTGGGGTCCCTTGGCAGAAGGGAATTTAAAGCAGTGGTGGAGGAAAGGGTTTCTGGACTCCTTTGCAGACATGGGGCATGAGTCAGAGGCTGCTCACCTCAAAGTCGGTCCCCGATAGTCTGTTCACCCTGAAGGCTTCAGTGAAGGGGCTTGGGTTGACGACCATGGGAAATCCTGGCATCACAGGTGACAACGATACTGATAAATTCACAGAAAACTCATGCACCAAAGTCGCAGGTGGTGCATTCTCTGCCACGGTGCTAGTGGCGGGCAGGTGGATCAGGTGCAGTGCCTCTCCTGCAGGTTTGAACAGAGACAAGGAGACATAAACACAACGCTGTTGGCTGGGAACAGGGCTTTCATTGCTCAGCCTGGGACTTCATTTCATGGCAACAAAGGGGACTGGTCATTCCCCAAGACTGAATGCTTTCTAGGCACTGGAAAGCAAAAATGTGAAGTCTTCTGGGAACCAAGGAAACAGTCAGACCAAGCATCCATGAAATCTGCTGCCACTGGGGAACAAAGGCTCCGGTTCTCCCTCCTCCCTCCCAGCCTTGCGAAGAGCCAGGAAAGGGAACACTTAAAGGCCTTAGCGTGGTAATGACATCATCCTCTCTCTTGCAGGCCTTAGCATGGTAATGACATCATCCTCTCTCTTGCAGGCCTTAGCATGGTAATGACACCTTCTCTCTTGCAGGGGCCCCGAAGATTCTGGAAGTTTGTTTTCCTTCTTGGGGCAAAGTTGGATTTATGAGGTCATCTGAGAACTGAGTGTGCATGACTAGAGAACTCTAGAATCATGGGGGATTTCTCCTCAGCCATTACCAATGTCAAGGACGATGGATGGTCTGTTGCTGGAGGCTGTTCTGGGGCTTTCTGTGGAGGATCAGTCAGCATGATTAATACTGATGTCACAGAGGAGAAAATGAGAGAGTCAGGAGGGCACATGGATTGCTTCAGACTTCACCAGAGATAGGGAATTTTATCATTTAAGGAAGCATGTACTTCACCCAGGAGAGACTGGGGACATTCTAAGGTCCCCATGATACCATGACAGACTTGACCACTACAGAGGCCGTATTCTCTCATGTTTTTATAATCTTGCTAACAATAGTGAACTGGGGCTATGTGGTGGTTTGCTTAGGGATGGTCCCCATAGACTCATGTATTTGAATGCTTGGCCCATAGGGAGTGGCACTATTAGGAGGTGTGGCCTTGTTGGAGGAAGTGTGTCACTGTGGAGGTGGGCTTTCTGGTCTCAGATATGCTCAAGCTAGGCCTAGTGTGGCAGTCTACTTCATGTAAGAGGTACCCTGTCCTTCTGGTGACCTCTTCTCATGATCATGTGCCAAGATCATGCAAATGAAGAAGCTTGGAAGCATTCACAGGAGACCTCCACAATAAAGGTAGCCTGGTACAATGTCAGTGACCCATTCCCCAGATGCCCTGCCAACAAAGAAGTCACCATGGTAGCAATTGCAATAATCCAGTGGCCAGGGTCTGCATGCTGAAGTAGTGCATTAGTGAGATGCAGTACTCAAGAGTGTCATCCCTCAGGTCCCTCAGGTAAGACTGATGGATGTCCCAAGGCACCCAGCTCAAAGTGATGTGTCCAGAGGTGACCAACCAAGTTGTAGCAAGGCAGTCCAGAGGCTTAAAGCTAACTCTTCTCCCCAAGACACCTCATTTCCATCCTGAAGCTGGCCTTCCAGAAGGTTCTTTTGGAGTCTGGCGAGCAGGTAAGAGGCTTTAATGGAATTTGACTTACACATGTGTGTAGCATGAGGGCCTGGTTGTTGGGGTCTCTGTTCCGTCTGGTTCCCACAGTCATTAAGCCCCAAAGAAATCACACAGAGAGGTCTATATTAATGATAAACTGATTGGCCCATTAGCTCAGGCTTCGTCTTAGTTCTTATAACTTATATTAACCCATTATTCTTATCTATGTTAGCCACATGGCTCGGTACCTTTTTCAGCGGGGCAGTCACATCCTGCTTCTTCAGTGGTCTGGGCAGGAGTAGGGAAAGAGCTTCCTTCTTCCCAGAATACTCCTGTTTTTCTGGCCCCACCTTTACTTCCTGTCTGGTTTTCCCACCTATACTTCCTGCCTGGCCAAGCAGTGTTTATTTAAAACATGATTGACTAAATACAGACAATTCTCCCACACCACTCCCCCCTCTTTTTTTTTTTTAAACAAAGGAAAATATCCATAGTCCATTTTTTGGGAATGTGGGCTTAGTATTCCAGGCTACTTCCGGCTGTTTGGGAGTGCTGATAATCTTATGGGGACCTAAAGAAAATTTAGAGTTATGATCAAGTCCTGACTGGAGTATCCTGTGAGGCTTGATCATCTCAGGCAGCAATCTTGAACCTGTTCTGGATGTAGAACTCTGTCATCTGGGCCATCTGTTTTTATCAGAGATTTCTCAGGTGGTCTTCCTTGACCAAACCTGATTTTTCTTAACTCAGAATGAATCCACAGCCTCTCATTTCCTGTGGAAACAAAAGCAAAATATCTTCTCCAAAGTAACATATCTTTTGACTTCAATTTTGAAGTCAAGGTATTTTCAAAATACCTATCTTGGATTAATTCAGCAGCATTTATAAGCAAATATCTTTTGGCAGCTGTTGTTCCTTCTTTAGCATTTAAACAATTCAAAGAGAGCATAATAACATACGGTATCAGGATTCTCTCCGTGTTTTCCGTGTCTTTATTTTAACCTCTATTTCTTTTATTTTTAATTTTTGAGACAGGGTTTCTGTGTATCTTGTTCCTGGAACTCACTCCGTAGACCAGGCTATTCTTGAACTCACAGAGATTCTCTTGCCTCTGTCTCCCAAGTGCTGGGATTAAAGGTGTCCACCACGATACCTTGAATTCACAGAGGTCTGTCTGTCTCTGCCTCCCAAGCTTTGGGATTAAAGGTGTGTGCTACCACACCCAACTACTGTCTTTTTTTCTTTTTCATTTTAAGGACTTTAACCTTTTTTTTCAAGCCTGCATATATTTTTAACATATTGTAAACCATTTAGAGGTTTTCTTTGACTTTGAATCTTTCTTTTACTGTATATCTCTCTTTTTCTGACCATGTGAGTCTTTAATTTACCAAGAAATGTGGGTAAGATTAAAGCCATGGCTTTGATGACTGGATCCAGCCCATTCCTTAGCTTTATGAGATTCCAGCCTCATGGCTGAGGTACCGGCCAGAGCTGTGTTCACTGCCACAACTCTACATCGTTCCAAGGTCCCTGCCAGCAAGCAAGCTGCTGCAGTGTGCTCACAAACCACACTCAAATAATCCATAATAGTTGGACGGCGTGCTTGAAAGAGTCAGAGTTTGCCCTGGCAGGACAGCCCAGAAAGCTGGCATTACAGGGTTCTCTTGCTTAGGAACACCCCCAGAAGCCTAATGACAAGATCTACAAATCTGCAGTTTGTTTCGGGGTGGGGGAAGTGCTGTAGACCAAAACCACAAAGGAGACTCATTGTGCTGAAGGCTGCTTCTTCACAAGAGGTTCAGAGCCAGGGCCAGTCTCCTGTTGTCCCTTTTCCCCTAGGGCTTTGGAAAGACGCACTTTGAACCACAGATGCACACACAGATATGTCTTGGCCCACTTGGTGAGCAGTAGCAGAATACTACTAATCAGGAAATCCACAGACTGAGTTTCTTTGACTTATGCACGCTGGGAGGTCCTAATTGAGGGTTTGTACATGGCGAGGTCCTTCTGGCTGCTCCAGAATATGACTTTTTAAAATGAGAAGGGTTCAGCTTGGTGTTTGTTTGCAATAGGATCTTGTTTTGCAGCCCAGGCTGTCCTGGAATTCATGGCAATTCTCCAACAGGACAGGAAAGAAAAAAGTGGCCCTCAGTATATATTCTGACCATCACGTTCACTTGTAGCTATCGAGAAAAGGCTGTGTTGGTCTGTGCGCCTCACTCTGCCATTGTCCCGAGAAGACCATTTCCCAATGCCACAGAGGTGGGCAAAGTGGGAAGGAGACCTGGGAGAGAAACTCTTCTGAAGTCAGCTCTGAGAAGGAAAGAAGCCTTTTGTAATCTCTTTGAATGTCATATATACCGCAGGAAGACATTCTCTTCCTGAGTTTTCAAATGATAAGGACGAGAGCATTGAGAAATAGTTGTACGGGCCCGAGAGATATGCAGCAGGCAAAGCACCTGCTGCACAAGCCTGCCGACCTGAGTTCTAGGACCCACATAAAGGTGGGAAGGGAGAACTGACTCCACCAGTGGTTCTCTGACCATCACACATGGGTTGTGGTTCATGTCCCCACCCCAATACCACATGCACAGAATGATAATTAATGAATAGCAGCTTTGCTTGTCGTAGCCAGAACCTGAAAACAGCCTAAATGCCCCTCGACCGAAGAATGGATAAAGGAAAATGTGGTACATTTACACAATGGAGTACTACCCAGCAGAAAAAAATAACGACAGCTTGAATTTTGCAGAAAAATGGATGGAGCTAGAAAACATTATTTTGAGTGAGGTAACCCAGACACAGAAAGACAATTATCACATGTACTCACTCATAGGTGGGTTTTAAACATAAAGCAAAGAAAACCAGCCTACAAACCACAATCCCAGAGAACCTAGAACAATGAGGACTCTAAGAGAGACATACGTGGATCTAATCTACATGAGAAGTAGAAAAAGACAAGATCTCCTGGGTAAATTGGGAGCATGGGGACCTTGGGGGAGGGTTGAAGGGGGAAGAGGCAGGGAAGGGAACAGAGGAAAATGTAGAGCTAATCAAAATCAATAAAAAAATATATAATTTTTTAGGCCAAACAGTGGTAGCACATGCCTTTAATCCCAGCCCCCCAGAGGCAGATCTCTGTGAGCCAGCCTGATCTACAGAGTGAATTCCAGGACAGCCAAGGCTACACAGAGAAACCCTGTCTTAAAAAACCAATAATAATAATTTTTAAAGAAGTTATGGGGGTTGAAGAGGTGGCTCAGTGGCTAAGAACACCAATTAGGACCCCAGTTTGATTCCCAGCACCCATGTGACAGATAACAACCACATAAAGCTCCCGTCCCAGGAGATCTGGCACCATCTGGCTTCCATGGGCATGCATGCACATAGTGTACAGACATCCATGCAGGCAGCACACACACAGACACACATACACACATGCTCAATTTTTTAAAGTGACAGCTATATCTAGTTTCATAAGAGGAATGAAATACCGAATCTCAAGCCTTTTTGGATCTTCTGACTCTGTCTAGCAGAGCTTCTAACCCAGCTGATGAGATCAGGGAACTTTCTTAAGACCTCCGTGATTGCCCCTGCCTGGTGGGCATGGAAAAACTTCAGTCCAGGGGCCTGGTGCTGTTTTGTGTTCACATCAGACTCTGGACTCCAAGGAAGTCCTTTATTCCCCAGCACCCCGCCATGCTTCATTTCTGTGGGGTAGCACAAAAGCTAGTTTTCTAGAGGAGGTTTTCTAAAAGTGTAAACAGCTTCCATACACCTCGGGTTTAACCCTGAGCCCTCTGTTGGGCCCTTAATTTTCTGGCTGGTGAAGAACATGTGGTCCTTGGGTGCTTATGAAATGCAAAGACTTTGGTCTCAACTCTTCCCTACGGATACAGTCAAGAGTTTGTCTCATTTCCATTCTCTGGGGATTTCCTGTGTGAGCCATTGTCAGAATGTCACATGATCAGTTCCCCAAACAGAAACTTTCACTTTCCCTCATCTTGGTAGGAGAACGGGAGGAGGCTGTGCCAAGCACAGACATGAAGCAGGCAGGAGATCTAAAGCTCCACATTTGCTGACGGTTCACCAGTAAACGTGAAAGACACAGACGCACACATACCAGACTCCGAAGAGCGACGGGCAACTCAGTTCAATACGTACTGGATGCCATGTGATCGTGGCGGCCCACAGGGCGCTAAGAGATGTGTAGAGCCAAGCTGACATTGTAGCTGCGGAGACGAGACAGATCCTTAGGGCTTGCTGAGCACGCGGGCATTGTGCTGAGCCGTTGGCACAGAGAACACATAGAGGCAAGGGCCATTTCAGGGTGTGGTGGGAAGAGAGAGGGTCTATGAGGAACCAGAGCAAGAGGGAGGGACCTGGGGGATGTCAGGGCCTCACGGGGGCCCTGAAGAAACTTAGGACCTGAGAACTAGAAGAGGAGGCTTTCTTGAGGCTGTGTTCATATTCCTCTGTGCTGAAGGTAGGTGCACGCCATTTGCCTTCACACCCAGAATCCCCCAGACCTCTGCAGTTCTGGAGTGACCATTATGATCAGATTCTCAGACTCAGAAAAAAAGATGAGACATAAACAGACCACGTCATAGAAGCTAGGTTTCCATCCAACAAAAAGCCAGGGCGTGGCCGTGGTGGGAAATGAGTGTGTAATCTGTTAGGCCAGAGAGATTTCCATAGGAAATCCCAAAGACCCAAGTTCTCGCAGACAGTGTGACCTGTTTATCCCACACATCTGCTGACAGTGTTCCAAATGACAGGGTTCAATCAGAAGCTGCTCTCCGAGTCCCACGTAACCTCCCTCTTCCCTGGTGACAATAATGTCACCACCGCTCAACACAAACAATTATAGCTCAGAAACTCGCATTTCTGGGGAACCTTCAAATGTTTACCTCAAGTAAGCACCTGGACCATTCATGGCCTACTTTAACTCTGTAGATCTGTCCTCCACGGGTTAAAGCCTCAGGGAAGTGGGCTCAATATGAGGAAGCCCAGTTTTTTTTTTTTTATTAGCAGATCAAAGAAGAAAACCAAATGTTCATTTTTATGGATCTTGGAAAAGCATTTTGATTTAAAAATCCATTTTGATTTAGAACTAATAATCCAGATAAAACCATCTCCTAAATGGAGAAAACATTTCTGCCTTATACCAAAAGCCAGCTAGCATCCTGCCTTGGGGTACAGAAACAGGAGCGAGCACTTTTCTCATTAGCTATAAATGGTCAGCAAGGACAGGCTGGCAGTTCGGTAAGAGAAAGAAATGGCACACGGAGCCAACGGAGCAGAGGGCTACCCATGTTCACGCTCTTCGCTCCTGCAAGACCATTCGATCAAAGGGGAAACCGTTAGACAGATAGCGAGACAAGTCACTAACCAGCATGCATACATTGTACAACAGTAAGCTAAAAGATGAAAGAGAAGATTTTATTTACAAAGGAAAAAAAAAAGAAAAATAGCTACCCACAAATACTGAGATCTGAATGTATATACCCACATAAAGGAAGCTAACCTACCCGTGAGGGAAGCAAAGGAATATTTGAGCTCTGGTTAGGGGATGTAGGCACAAACTGTCACACTACCCTTTGCTAAGCATTTACTGTATTCCAGGTCCCTCTCTCAGTGTTTCACCTAAGTAACGCATCAAAGTTACAAATTATCCCTAAATTAACATGAGTGAACTCCATTTATCATGCATATATTACTAAATCAGAATATAACATTTAATTTAAAAGGCTTAATTTCAATAATCCAAATTGAAAGTATTCCTTAACAATGATACAAGACTCTGTGAGTTTGAAGCTAGCCTGGTCTACAAGAGCTAGTTCCAGGACAGGTACCAAAGCGACAGAGAAACCTTGTCTCAAAAAATCCGAAAAAAAGAAAAAGATACAAGCTTCTTGGGGCCTGGAGGGATGGCTTAGGGGTTGGGAGCACTTGCTGCTCTTCAGAGAGACCTAGGTTCAATTCCCAGCACCTAATATGGCAGCTCATGGTTGCCTGTAGCTCCAGTTCCAGGGGACCTGACACCCTCACACACTCACACAAACACACATGTAGGCAAAATACCAACACACATAAAAATAAATACATCTTTAAAAAATAATAACAACACAAGATTCTTGAAGCTCTTGAATGGGGGAGAGAGAGTATAGGAGGTGTCAGGTGGAGTCTTGGTCCTTTTATCAGGACTGGCCTTTACTCCTGGGGAGACAGTTGCCCCTCCATATCTGTTTCCCTGAAGGGTGACTTGCCAAGTTCAATACCTTGAAGGAAAACTGTCACAAAAACTGACTTGATGTCCAGACACAGCTGGGCCCTGAGAAGCCCTTTCCTACCTTAGTTCTCAGATCCTTGCACAGGCCAGTCACAACAGAGTGAGGCTTGGACAAGCCTGGGTTCCGCTGTGGTTCTCTAAGGGCACCTGTTCCAGGACCCCTGGCCCAAGTGTGCAGGCCATCCCAAACCAGCTGCTTCTAAGCACATTCACTCCAGACCCTTGGCCCCAGGGTGTAGGCCACCTCAAACCAGCTGCTTCTAAGCATATCCGCTCCAGGACCCCTGGCCCAAGCGTGCAGACCACCCCAAAGAGGCTGCCTTTAAGTACATCCACTCCACCCAAGGATGCCGGCCACCCCGAAGCAGCTGCCTGTCACCCCTCACAGCCGAGAAACCCTCACAGGAGCGCAGCCTCACAATGGCCGTGTCCTCTTTGGGGCATTCTCACGAAATGGTGTCCAGCAACGCAAGCAGGCCAAGCAGGGCTTTAGAGTGCACAGAGCTCCTACCTGCGGTGACCCCCAGGACAGCAAGGACAATGACTGCCCCCCACATACTGGATGGGTCCCTGTGTGTGTGTGGCTGTCCAGGATCTTCATCCAGCATTCTAACCCACTCTATTCCAGATACCACAATCTTCCTTCCCCTCATGACTTGGTTGCCAGGCAGGGAGTCAAACAGGCTTTGGTGGTAACTAAAGGAGACTCTAAACACTGGGTCTGTTTGTTCTTTGATGACCTATGTGTGTGATAACCTGCTGTCCAACAGGCCAGCTAGTTAGCCTAAGGTCTGTCCCCAAAGTCCTCATCCAGATGTCTCCACAGAGAACTCAAGAGACGCCAGAAGAGCGAAAGGGACACATTGACATGGTGGTCAAAAGCTGCACGTCCCTGTCATAACAATGTGGTCTCATCCTCCCTGTAACCAGCCAGGCCTGCTGTCATTTCCTCAATGAGGAGGTCTCTACTGACTGAATTGAGAAGAGTAGGACTGAGACATGGAACTCCCTGAAACTCAGTCAATCACTAAGAGCTGGGACCCAGCGTCTCCGTGAAGCAGACACCTGGGAGATGTGGCCCTTGACACTGGTTAGTCACTTTGTGTGTTGCTATAACAAAAACCTGGCATAAGCGGCTTGAGGCAGGGCAGGCTGGGCTTGTCTCACAGGTGGAGGGAATGGGGGGCTTAGGAGTAACCTCAGGACCGTGCAGCTGCAGTCAGACAGAATGCGGGGAGCGCTGGCACTCAGCTGGCTGACTCCGTTTTATCTAATCTGCAACCCCAGCCTGTGTAATGGCACCATCCATATTGAGGGTAGATCGTCCCACCTCAATGAAGCAATTTAGAAACTAGCTCACAAACATTCCCAGAGGTGAGTGTACGAGGTTAACTATCTCAGACACCCTTTACCACCGCGGGCCCTGCCACAGCCCAAAGGCTGGCTAAGGAATATTGCCCACTAGGGAGTGGTGTGTTCCTTTATTAGATTTTCATGACTGTGGCAGCACCATGCTAAGGCACAGAGAGGTGGGTGAATTATCACAGCCTGGCTCCACCGTCACTCAGAAAACAAAAAACAGATCATAGCAGGCTTGGGGAAGATGAGTGAGGAGCCGCAAGAGAGTAATTGGGTCAGTGGAAGTACCATCTCCTCCATCTGCTCACCCACAACAGGTGAGCACACAGCAGCCCCAGATGTGGAGGGGTTGGCCAAACCCTCTGTCAGGGATGGAAGCGGTGTGGAGAATCCCAGGGGTCCTGAAGAACAGGAAAACCTGCATACAGACTGGGTCAGCCTGAAGGAGTTGTAATAGATGACAGACAGTGAGCAGGCAGTTAGAGGAAAGGACTGGTCCCTTGTCCTTTCTCTCTGCCCAAACCTCTTCCCAAACCTGCAGGGCAGAGAGGAGGTGGCAGGAGTCATGCAGTATGCGCAGGGTCATAGCAGCAGCTGCGCCATCCTGGAAGTGGAGGGGTGGAGGGAGATGAGACTCAAGTTGAATTTAGATTTGTAGGATCCTGGATGGTGCTGGCCATGAAAAACTGGGGGACAGAAAGCAATGTACTAAGGGACAAGACAAGGAGAGTCAAGCCTCACATTCGCAGTTCCAGCGCTCAGGAGGCTGAGGCAGGAGGATTGCCAACCTGGGCTACATAGTGAGCATAGAGGTAGCAGGAGTTACAGAGGAAGACACTGTCCCAAAACCAGATGAGAGAGAGAAGGCTAGGGAGGGAGGGGGAAATAGACAGTGTAACAGTATAAAGTAGCGAGGAGAGGGGACTGGGAGCATTTTGGTCCACTGAGTGGGAGCTGCTCAGTGAATCCCTCCTGGGCTACGGGGAGTCAAGGCTCAGAGATGGGTGATCCCCTCCAATGCACTGCCAGTCAGGACTCTGCTCAGAAACCCAGGACAGCAAAGCTGGCTCTTCTCCCTGCATAGTCTCCAAAGGGTCCTCTGTGTCTCCGCCCTGGCTTACGGTCCTTGCTCCAGGCACAGCCTCCTCCATGGCCCCAGGGCATCCTATGGGCTTCAGGCTCATTTCACAAGAGCATGAGAATCTGATCCTTCCCTTCTGCTAAATATATCAATCCACTTTGCCCTTTAGTTAACTTTTCCTGGATAAAGAGGAAGATTCGGAATGCTAGACGGCTTCTGTTTGAAGTAGCTAAATGGTGAAAGTCACAGGCTATGCTGCGTGACCTTTCGTATCTCAGTTCTACCTATGCCTACCTGTAAATCAGGGGAAGTAGGACCTGCTGTCCACTGTTGCTGCAGTGGGGAACGGGACAGGGAAGGGAACCTCTCATAGCACATCTCCCAACAGTGGCTTAGCCCAGAGGGACACCTGCCAGGCCAGCAAGGGAAACATAGTAGGTGTGCAGCATCCCTGGCTGGGTGAAAGGAGGAATCCACAACGGTCGCCAAGTTACCAATTCCTCAGTTTTCCCTGTCATGTTAGTTACTGTAAATAATCCATTTCATTGTGCATAATTAAAGCGGAAGTGATGGCTCAGATTAAGTTATGGAAGACGTCAGAATAATTAAGGCTCTGAATTAAAGGAACTCACATCTGTTTAATTTTCAGCCTGACTACACAGTGTTTTAATGTTGCCCTCTTTACACTGAGTTCGTGTCAGTTCCGGTTCCCCCTCCTCCGTCCAGCTTTCCTGAGGCACGGAGGCCACATTTTGGGAGGTGCTGTGTGTTTGTTTGTTTTCTCTTGTACACACCTCTGTTTCCAGCCCCAGAGTGGATGCCATCGCCAGGCCTTGCCACCTCTTAAAGTACAAGGTTCAGATGGAGGACCCGACCTGCTCAGAAGTCACAGCAGCTGCAAAGAACCGTGGGGGCCTGGCTCTCTTGTTACCTGGATTCCAGGGTGCTGAGCTATTCCAGTCTCTATAATCTGTTTCGACAGGAAGATGAACGAGGGACCTCGTAGTCCTGGGCTAGAACTTTTGGGGGCAGGGAGCCTTCTGTAAAGTTCGGGCTGGACCCGCACTGGTCAGGCCTTGGAGTTTTTCAAGGGAGTTCCCTGGAGTAGCTCCGATGTCCAGCGTGTTAGCAATGTTACCTTCTGATATTTGACTTAGAACCTGGAATACATTTTTCTCCTGTAATCTATATGGACCTGAAGGAAACAAATAGACAGGAGAGAAACTGAAGCTGTGTGGAGAATGTTCAATTGTTCTGTGAGGTCCGGATGACAGTGAACCTCCTCACCTTTTTAGTTGTGGGGCATGCATGCCTCTCCATCCAGCTTGGGACTCTTGCTTCCAGTAATGTGGACCCTAGGGCAGGACGTGTGGGGTTTGCTGTCCCAGCACCTTGAATCCCTGTCCCCCAGGCCACACTTGTAACAGGGACAGTACGAGAATGGCGCATAGCATCAGGCGGGAGTACGGCCCAGTGTTTTAACATCAGCACCGCATCAACCACACTTACACACCCCTTCCAGTCTGTCTTCCCAAGTTCTTCCAGGCGAGGGGAGCTTCACATTTCTCTCTTTTTCCTTCTCCCTTTTGAAAAAAATTTAACCATATATATATAGTTAATTATATCTAAATATATATTTAGATAAATACATTTATATTTAAATATTTATTTATATAAATATGTTTACATATAATATATTTATTTAATAATTTACATATAATTTATTTTTATTGTATATTCATTGGTGTTTTGTTTGCATGTATGTCTGTGTGACAGTGTCAGAAGCCCTGGAGCTGGACAGATGGCTCAGTGGTTAAGAGCACTGGCTGCTCTTCCAGAGGACCCTTGTTTAATTCCACCACCCACATGGAACTTGGCATTTATTTGCACCCTAATTTCTTCCTATTTGACCAGGTGCATAGTTAGTCAACTGTGGAATTAGTGACGCACTTTGTAGTTGCCTGCTCCTTACCTTTCTCTCTTTCTGCCCAACTCAATATGTGCCCAGTGGCGTTCTGTGAGAGAAAGTAAAGCAATTCTGCAGCGTTTCTCCCTTCTAAAACCTAGGAACAACTCCCTCCCACAGCAGCCCTGAGGACTGTGGGAGAGGCCAATGCTCTGGCAGCCCCTGGAATGCCTCAGCCCTGACTCAGGGCCTCCCAAGGCTCAGAGCCACCTGACCACAGGAGTCTAAGTATTTCTAGAACTCTGTGGGCTTCTTGGGTCACACCTCCAGAAAGCCCAGGTCATTCCTATTTGTTTTTTTTTTTTAGAACAGTTTGATGAAGACACATTTCACAGACAATAGGTTGCACCCAGCTAAAGCGCACAAACCTCTGTTTTTATTATTTAATCCACAGAGCCATTGTCACAATCAATTTTAAAACATTTCCATTGCCCTAAAAAGAAACCCTCCACTCCTTTTCAGCTACTCATTTTCCTCCAGCTTCTTACTCCCACACAGCCCACAGCCATCAGTCTATCCTGATTCCTGCCGGTTTCCTTATTCTGGACATTTCACAGGGAACCATACAACACGTAGGTTCTGGGTTTGTCTTCTTTCACTTAGCGTCATGTCCTCAGGGGCCGTCCAGCCTATAGCCTGCCCAGTTGATGTGGGATTCCCCTCTGTATGCCGTGATTACCATTAATGAATAAAGAAACAACTTTGGACCTATGGAAAGGCAGAATTTACTAGGTGGGGAAAACTAAACTGAATGCTGGTAGGAAGAAGGCAGAGTGAGAAGCCATGGAGACGCCAGAGACAGACGTGCTGAAACTTTGCTGGTAGGCCACGACCTCTTGGTGATGCACAGATTAATGGAGATGGATTAAATTAAGATGTAAGAGTTAGTCAATAAGATGCTAGAGTTAATGGGCCAAGCAGTGATTTAAATAATACAGTTTTGTGTGATTATTCCAGGTCTGCTGGTGAGCAGCCAACAGCCAGAATGACCAAGCAGCCTCCCCACAATACCCAGAACTTCACTCCTTTTTTTTCTTTTTACTGCCAAATTATTCTGCCATACGGATGAGCCATGCTCACTTTGTTCACACGGATAGGCATTTGGCTTATTTCTACTCCATGAAGCTGCCATGAACATTCACACACAAGTTTTTTGTTATTGTTGTTGTTTTCTGTTCATAGAAATTTTCATTTCTGTTGGGGAAATATCATGAGCATAAATGTTAGGTCATATGACAACTAAGGAATTATTTTTGTGCACAAATATCTAACTTGCTTTGGAGCCAAGGCAGGTTGGCCTTTGCTGGTCCCTGTTCTAAGCTGTGGGCTCCACATATGTCACCTCTCTGACAACTTTTCCAGATACCTTTATACCAGCTAGTCATTTCTCCCTCCTCTTCCTCCTTCTCTTTCTTCTCCTCCTTCTTGATGTTTAGTTTTTCATTTACCAGAATTTGATTACCTACTGTGTGCCCTTTATGCATGATAAGGTTAAAGTAGGAAAAAAAACCCAAAAAAGTTTTTTGGCCAGATGATGGAAGCACTGCTCTTCCATCATCCATACATCCATACATCTATGCATGCATCCATCCATCTATGCATCATCCATCCATACATCTACCCATCCATCCATCCATCATCCACCCATCTATCCATGCATCCATCTATTTATGCATGTATCCATGCATGCATCATCCATCTATGCATCATCCATCCATACATCTTTCTGTGCATCTACCCATCCATCCATCCATCATCCATCATCCATCCATCCATCCATCCATGCATCCATCTATCCATCTATGCATCATCTATCCATCTATCCATGCATCCATGCATCCATCTATTTATGCATGTATCCATGCATGCATGCATCATGCATCTATGCATCATCCATCCATCTATCCATGCATCTATCTATGCATGCATCCATCCATCTATCCATCCATCCATGCATCCATCTATTTATGCATGTATCCATGCATGCATCCATCCATCTATCCATGCATCCTTCCATGCATCCATCCATCCATCCATCCATGCACGCATCCATCCATCTATCCATGCATCTATCTATGCATGCATCCATCCATCTATGCATCCATGCACCCATCCATGTATCCATACATCTATCCATGCATTCATTCATTCATCTATCCATGCATCCATCCATCTATGCATCCATGCACCCATCCATGTATCCATACATCTATCCATGCATTCATTCATTCATCTATCCATGCATCCATCCATCTATGCATGCATCCATGCACACATGCATCCATCTATGCATGTATCCATAAATGCATCCATCCATGCACCCATTCATGCATCCATCCATGCATCCATCCATCCGTGTTTGCATCCATCTTTTGGTGCATGCATCCATCCATCAATACATTCATCCATCCTTCAGTGCACACATCCATCCATTGGTGAATGCATCCATCCTTTGGTGCACACATCCATCCACTGGTGCATGCATGAGTGCATGTATGATCCATTCATCCATGCATACATACATCCATGCAGACAGACAACCATTATTCTGGTATAGCTCACTGTGTATGAGCAACTGAGCAGGGTACCATGTCTGTTATTAGTTACTTTAAAGTCACTGTAACCAAAAGAAATGGAAGAAGCTTGTGAGAAAGGACAGTTTATGTTAGCTCTGCCTCAGAGTGATTTCTGTCTTTCATAGTGGGAAAGACAACATGATGGAGGGTCTCAGCTTCCGTCCATAGGCACATACAAGAACATCTTAGACCCGGAAACAAAGAAAGTGTGCAGCAGAACCAGCAGTAGGGGTGGCCTTTAAACCCTGCCCCTGCAATCTAGTTCCACCTGCAGACCCTGCTTTCTAAAGACTCCACAGCCCACAGAACAACATGACTAGCTGGCGACTGAGTGTTCATGTGAGCCTGTGGGGGACATTTAGATCTAAGCCTGATGTGACCCAAGTACCCCACCAAGGTCCTCAAACCTGGTCAGAGGCAAATCTGTCCTAAGCCCACAATTACAGTTAAGTGGACACACGTGTGTTCGAGGACGCCTGAGGCTGTGAGAGCGCTGGCTGAGTCGGGGAGAGGATCCCATTCAGACTGGAAGTTTCCAGACGCAGAAGTGAGCAGCAGCAATGCAAGGTAAAGGCCGCTGAAGGTAGAGAAAGGGCAGCAGAGGGGCCTGGAGGGTACGGCTGTCTTGTGATTCTCTGCCAATTGACTTATCTCTAGGGACTGTCATTTTTAAGAAATAAATTACTTTTTACAAGCTAATATATGCACACACTGTAAAATCCCGAGTGTTCAGAAGAGTAAACAATGAGAAGAAAGTCTTCTTGTCTTCACCTGTCGCTTGGAGGCAGCCATGGTTAGTCTTGTGAACCTCCTAGAAACAGCCCAAGAATAAACAATGCTCATTCACATAGTTGTTACACTCGTAGAAATGGAAGCTTAGAACTTGATACAAGTTGGGCCATCTGGGGAGAAGAAACCTCAGCTGAGAAAATGCCTCCATTAGACTCCCTATAGGCAAGTCTACGGGTAGGGGGCGTTTTCTTGATTAATGGTTGATATGAAGACCCAGACCACTGTGGGTGGTGCCACCTATGTTCAGGTGGTCCTGGATTATTTAAGAAAACAGGTTGAACAAGACAATAGGCAGCATTCTTCCATGGCCTCTGTTTGAGTTCCTACCTTCAGGTTCCTGGTTTGCTTGAATTCCTGCCCTGGCTTCCTATCATGATGGGCTGCAGTCATGATTGGGACAAGGAAGTTAAATAAACCCTTCCTTCCCCCAAGCTGCTTCCGCATCATTGGGATAAACGTTCTAATACTCATGGCATCAGAGACGCTTGTTCTTTTTTAAAAGTAGGACAGCAGTTTTTATCTTTACAATGCAGGATAGAAACCGTAGGGCAGTGTTCTGTATTATTTATGCAGTTCCCCTTGGAGAGAAGTTTACCATGTTCCCAGTTCATCTATTACCAATGAGGCTGCAATAACTGTCCTTGAATATGTGTAATGAATATGAGAATATGCTTGCAGATTAAATTCCTTAAAAATGAAATTGTTGAATAGAAGAAAATGTGCATGTAACTTTTTGATGTACGCTACCAAAGTATTCCTTAAAGATGCTGCTCTGACATTTATCCCTACTAATGGCATGTGCAAATATGGAAGAGGCCCCAGATCCTAATAATACCATATTAGCAAATGTTTTACCTGTCTGTTAGGTGAAGAAATATCTCATTGCCATTTGCATTGCTTTACAAAAATGAAATTAAGCCTTGATTTCCAATATATAAGAGGCCCTGGGTTTGATTTTAGCACAGAAAGAGAGAGAGAGAGAGAGAGGACAGAAGAGAAAGAAAAAAGAACCAGAGTTGGAGTAAGATAGCAGTTGAGTAAACTCCTCTGATACCCGTGTCCTCCCAGACGTGTCAAATTGGGCAGCTTGTCTCTAGACGAATGACCTTCATAGGACTAAGAGATCAGGAGAGAGGTCACAGTGTCTGCTCGCTGTAAATTAAAAAGTTGAAAAGTCGCATGGGAGAAAGTGCTGTCCCTCCCTCAACCATAAGCAGGCCACCACGCAGAGAATTAAAATCAGACTTTAGACCTGACATGCAGAACCAGAATTAATGTTGGAAGAATTAATATGATAATGTATCTAGTACTGAAAGTGACTTACGGATTCAAGGTTATCACCATCAAAACCCAACTTTTCACAGAACTGGAGAAGAACAAAGCTGGCAGAGGAGAGAAATATCTCTTATCATTTAACACAAGGAAATGATGAATGTTCGCGGACACAAATGTGTTCAGTGTTGTCCGGTCCCAGAGGCACCGAGACGAGGCTCGCTCAGTACGGGCCTCCCAGCTCTCCAGCCCAGGGCCAGGGCTTCCCTTTCCAATATAACCCAGTCATGTTAGCCATGCTGGCTCGCCTCTTGGCTCTGCTCTTGGTGCACCTGTTCTCTGTCCTCTCTCTCTTCTCTGCTTCACTCACCCACCCCCACATTGGCCTGGTTCAGTCTGGACCCTTCCAGATACCTCTGACTGAACTCTCCCTCACATAGTCAATAAAACCTCAACCATACCTGGGAGCGGTCATGTCCTCATTTTCATTTAACTGTGACTTACAATACATTGTACAGTACATACACATGTCAAAAAATTGCATGGTAGTCTACTAGCATGCATAATTTTTATATATCTATGCACCAGTTAAAGATAAATTACAAATATTAATGCATTAGTATAGAAAATGAGAAGAGGAAGGAGTTACCACTAGACAAAATGGCAGGAGTAGTTAAAAAAAAACAACCTTTTCCTCTAGATTTATTTTATGTTTTTGTATGTAAGGTTTTTGTCGGTGTGCTATGTGTACCACATGATGGTGCCAACAGAGGTCAGAAGACAGTGTTGGATTCCCTGGAGTTGGAGTTACAGATAGTTGCTAGTGGCCATGTGGGTGCTGGGAATCTCTGGGCTCTCTGCAAGAGAAACTACTGGTCAAAAGAGAAGCTGTTGGTCAAAAGAGAAGCTGCTGGTCAAAAGAGAAGCACCCACATTCTAGAGCCAGGTGCTCCTCCACCCTCCACCCCACCTTCAGCAGCCCCATCGTCACCAGCAGCCAATGCGACACGTTTCCATTGCGTCCATGATCACGTATTTTCCCTACGTGATCCACACCCCCTACAGAGAACATGAGGCAGACCGTGGTCCCACACATGAACCCCTGCTCACACCCATTACCAAGCACTTTCAGAAACTCCACCAGGCTCTCCTTCAAGCCCTGGCACTACCCCTGAGAGACCTAACCTGTCCCTTCTCCCTCGATGTAACAGAAAGAGAAGGCTATGCCCTGGGGGGTCCTAGGTCACCAGCTAAGACCTTCCTTTGCACCATGGCACACCTGTCAAAAATTATTAGACCTCACCACCCAGGGATGGGCACCCTGAATATGTGCTTTAGCAGCTGCTGAGCTCCTTATTTGTGAACCCCAAAAAACTAACTTTGGGGTCACCCACATCTCCTTCCACAATCTGTCTTACCTGACAAACTCTGCCTCCCTCTCAAGTTCATTCTCTCCAGGTGGCATTAGCAGAAGATGCCACACCTATTTTTCATTCATGCCCACCCCTCAATATCTCATTCATCCCTTGAAACCGTAGAGGAACTATTGCCCCATCCCTTGCACATACAGGAGAACACATTGCCTCAGGCTGTCTGCACCTGGTACAGACAGCAGTCCCTTTTCACACGAGGGGACCTGAAAAGCAGGCTGTGCTATGGTGTCAGATACTGAGGTGGTGGAGACACAGACCCTCCCAGCCCACACCACTAATCCCAGGCTGAACTAGTAGGTCTCACCCATGCCTTCCAGTTGGTACAAGGGCAATCCCTAAATGTCTACACAGGCTCCAAATATGCCTTCCACATCCTCCTGTCCCACACTGCCATTTAGAAAGAGCGTGGACTGCTTACAGCCTTCTGCGTCCCCCACTCCCCAGTAAGTCTCTGGTGTGAGCTCTATTATGTGGTGTGATTTTGTGGCATTCCTCTGCCCCTGATAGCCAGGGTATCCTGCTGCAAACCATTTACTGAAGCAAATGCTCTTAACCACAGAGCCATCTCCCCAGACCCCTAGAGTAATAATTTTTCACCCAAGGACCATTGATAAAGCTAAAGTTAATAGGTAAAACGTATAAAGAAAAGGATCAGTCTTGACATACTATTTTTTGTAACTATTCTGTGAGTCTAAAATTATTTCAAAACTTTGAAGGGGAAAGAACCAAGTATTTCTACTCCTGTGAATGTTCTGGTCATTCTACAAGCTTATTGGTATTTTCTATTGCTTTGTCAGGACCTCGGTCTGTTAAGGAAATTAGGACTTGGTAATACACATTTCATTCATGTTTCCCAGATTACTGCCGGATTTTTTTCTCTTAACTTTATTTCTAGAGATTTCTGCTGTTGGATTTTTCAAACTTCTGATACAGTCGAGCTTACAGTGCTGTGCCTTTTGTGAGCTTCTTTCAAAGGACCTTTATTTCTGAGGTGAATTTTTTTCCTGTGTTTTTCTTGTTCCTTCATGATTTTGCTGTCCAACGTAGGCTCTGGTTTCTTTGAAACTGTTCCTTCAGGTCTGAGGTGAGATCCAGATGAAATGTGCGGCCAGCAGCTGCCCCACAGTTTGCTTCAGATCAAAGGAATCGCAATTTCCTGATTTGCTCTAAGTTGGGATCATAACAATAGGTTTTCTTCTTACCCAGAGAGTAAGTGAAGCTTGGGGGAGAACCATTGAATAGAAAAAAAGAAAAGAAAAACAAAAAAAAAAATAAAATAAAAACCTCTGTGTTTATCTCATGCTATCTTATAACTAAAAGAAAAGAGGGAGAAAGATCCCCCTGCCCAGAGCCAGTCACTCTAGAGGGCTGGCTCTTTGCATCTGCCAGGACTTACTCCTGGGGTCTCAGGCCGCTCATTTGCATGCCTGTGGGCAGCTAGAGATTGAGTCACCCAGGAAGCATTGGACTGACTGTCTCCTTACAGGAGCCTTATTCAGGATGAGGCAGTTCATGCCCCCCAACCCTGCTCCCACTCCTTCCCTTGCCTTGAACCAAGTCTGTCTCATCTGACCTCATGATTAAAGAGGGGCTAATGGCACGTTATGGGTCCTTTTGACATACCCAACCCTCTATTTAGACTATTTTTAAAAAAAAATTTTTTTTTCTTCCTTTACAAATAAAGACCTTAGTCAATTTTCGGTTTCTATCTGAATGTTTCTCTTCCATGTTCTGCTTTCTGTTATTTAGAATTAACTGCTTGTTTTCAACATACAAGAAGACACATTTCTGTTGTAGTCGTTTTTAACTGTGAACTCAGGTCACCAGGACTGTAGTGAGTATCTTATCCTCTCCTGAGTTGCAGAAGATGCTTTAACCATCGATAATTTCAGTGCTTGTATTTAAAAAGATACTTTTACAGATTTCTTTGCATGTTCTTGCTTCTTGCATTGCAGGCTTTTTTTTAAAGGTATTTCTTATTACCTTTTGTAATCCCACTGGGCAAGAATAAGGTCATTACCACACTTTTGAACCAGATTTGAAGCACGCTTTATTCTATTCAGGTGCGCCACAGAGTTGGCCAGCAACAGCTTCCTAAGTTGGGCTAGAGAGAGCAGTCAGGAACCTTGTAAGGAGCAAACACACGAGAAACTGCAAAACAAGTTTACAAAAGCAAGATGATGGGGTAAGTAGGAAGTACAGAAAAAAAATCTCAAAAAAAAAACCAAAAAAGAAACAATCCACCAGTTATTTTCATATAGTCATTGATTAGTAAGGGTCAGGGTGTTCTAGAAAACAAGTCAAGGTCATAGGTCAGGACAGGTCAAGTTCCAGGAAACAGAAACTCAGCTCTAACAGTAAATGGAAACATTTTTAACAATACAACAACACGGCTCCTGCCTTTAAAATGGACTCAGGCAGGTTCTTCACTTGCGTTGTTAGATTGTTACTACAGCCAGAATCAGTGAGCAGTGTGTCCTTTTCATAGGCGTCTGGAAACAGCTCTATTTCATTCTCACGTGTAATTTATGATAGTGTAGCTGGGATTAAAAATTTGAGCTGATCCTTCTCCTAGAAGCTACTTTTCTTCTTGTCATGGTATCTATTCTTAATCTTCAATAGTTTACTATTAGTCTGACATTGGTTTTGAGGAATCTTTCTTTTCTTTCTGGTAGTTACTAAGCCTGCAGTGTGGACTTTGCAGACTTAATATTTCCTCCTTTAAAAACCAAACTAGGAAGCCAGGCATGGTGGTGGCACAGACCTTTAATCCCAGCACTCAGGAGGCAGAGGCAGGCGATCTCTGAGTTTGAGGCCAGCCTGGTTTACAAAGCAAGTGTCAGGACAGCTAGAAATACACAGAGAAACCCTGACTCAAAAAACAAAAATGAAACTGGGAGGAGGAAGGGAGCAGGGAAACAAGGGGGCAGGAGAAAGGATGATCAACCCAAATGAAGAGAGTGTGAAAAATCCGTGTGGAAACTTACAATTCTGTAAGTGAACTAAAAGTGAAAGGAGGAAGGGAAGGAAGGAAAGGAGGGAGAAGGAAGGAAGGAAAGGGAGGGAGAAGAAAGGCTGAAAAGTAGATACCCTAAATGACTAGGAAAACTCCTCTTTGAAGCTATGGGCTATTAAACAAACCCCAGTGCCAGGTGTGGGATAATTACTTATGAGTTGTTAGGCAGGGAGACCCTAGATGTCCCCAAACAATACAGGCTCTTGCCTGGCTACCCACAAAAACTGTACAATAAGACCCTATTGCTGAAACAGCACAGATCTTAGTCACATGCTAAAGCTTAATCAAGCTGGAAGTGAGCTGGAAGCCTGCTCCCTGGCAGCTAGCGTCCATAGCACTGAAAGCCGCCAGGGAAGAGAATCCATCCACAGGGCTACCTAGCTTGGTCAGTCTATGAACTGCTGTACCCACCTGCCAGGAAGAATGTGCTTACTTGTGCCGTGGTGGCATGGCTATTAGGGGGGTCGCCAACTTCCCTGTGATTGAATTTGAGCTCTGCTCCCCAATGGAGAATCCATACATGCTACTCTAAACCAACTCAAAAACCTGTGGCAAGAGAGAGATCATAATCCCATAGAGGGGAACTTAATTCTACTGTTTGGTTAAATAGATATAGCATTGAATCACCTTTTAAAAATATGTTTATTCCTGTGGTGATCTGAATGAAAATGGCCCCTATAGGACCCCATAGACTTGAAAGCTTGGTCACCAGAGGATGGCACTCTAAGGAGGTGTGGCCTTGTTTGGGTGGGTGTGTCTTTGTTGGAGAAAGTGTGTCACTGGGGGTGGGCTTTGAGGTTTCAGGGGGACCACACCAGGCCAGTGTCTCCCTCTTCTTCCTGCTACCCATGAGTCTGGATATCAACCTCTCAAGCTACTCCTCCAGCACCATGCCTCCCTGCTTCCCACCATGATGACAGTGGACTAAGCCTCTGATCTGTAAGCCAGCCCCAGTTAGAAGCTTTCCCTTGTAAGAAGTGCTGTGGTGTCTCTCACAGTAATAGAGCTTTGACTGAGACAGTACCTAGAGATAATTTCCACTCGCAGACTTAATCAAACAAAGCCTTTCTTCCCAGTAATCTTTGATGGAGGCAGACTACAACAGTTGATCCCTATGATGCTCAGGGAGCATTGCCGGAAGAGGGGCAGAAAGACTGTAAAAGCCAGAGCACAGGGAGAAGGGCTGAGAAATGCCATCTTCTGGGCAATACACAGGCATCGCAAACTCCCAGTAACTACAGATGCTTGCCAAGAATGGGCCCATCAGCGTGTAGGGAAGGAGGGAGAAGGACTCAGGGCTCCTCACTGCTGAACCAGTTCTTTGGGTAGAGCCAGAGAAAGTAAGGAGGCCACTGCCTTCTGTTCTTTCTCTACTGATGGCCCCACCAGCCTCCAGCAAACAAATCTCAGCCCAGTGGTCACACTCATTAAATTAAAGAGTCACAAAATAAAACCAAAAGTCCTAAATGTCTGAAAGGGTCAGGTAGGAAGGTAGGAGCGATGTTAGGAGAGGGAGAGGGATCAGAAAGGGTGTAGAACAATCAGAATGCATTACACACATGTACGAAATTTTCAAAGCACTAGCTTAATAAAAATATAATGCAAAACCTAGAGTCTTCCTTCTGTGTGATTAAAATAACTTCTGCTCACAAAAAAGTATGTTGTCACCCATCTTCTCAGAAGCATAATATGAGTCTTTGTTCATACATGTATGCTTGTACGGGGGGTGGCCACATTAACTCAAGTATTTCAGTTTCCGCAGCCACCTGTGTTCCCGTGGACCCTTTAGACCCCGGGTTTAAAGTCCCCACTATGATTCTTTCTTGAATAAGAAAGAATTGTGTTAGAGAATTCCTTTGAATGTGAGCTGCAACAATGGCTCCCTGCTGGTCTCCAGCCTGATACCCATCACACAGATTTCAAGGACATTGACTGGCTTCTTAAATTATCTATCTATCTACCTACCTACCTATCTAACTATCTATCTATCATCTATCTATCTATTTATCTCTGTATCTCTATGTATTTCTATGATGTGTCTCTATGAATCTCTATATGCAGCTCTATGAATCTCTATGATGTATCTCTACAATGTATCTCCATGTATTTATGTTTCAGTGTATCCATTTAGTCATCTTCCTTTCTTCCATGCATCAAACTATCTACCTATACATCTATTTCTGTGTATTCATCTGTTTTCCACCTTTCTTCTGTGTCTGCCTGTCATCTATCCACCTCCATCTACCCATCCACTGACCTATGTGTTTATATCTACCACTTTGTACCTATATAGCTACATGTCTATCTGTCTGCACACTTAATGTTCTGTTATTTCTATTTCTCTGAAAGCCCCAACTATTACAGTCAGATTCTAAAGTGAGGTATAGAAGGGTTAGGAATTCATTGTATCTTTTGGGAGAAACACAGCTTAGCCATGGGAGAAGCTGTGTTGATTACTTCTTTTATTGCCCTGACAGGTACGACATAAAGGAGGAAGAATTTATTTAGGCTCATGGTTCATGGGGGAACGGCACGATGGCTGGGACTCTCCTGGTCTAGAGCAACAGGACTTTGCAGCCTGATTTCCTTACATTTCAGCAGCTGACAGGGAAGTAGAGAGCTTAGGCTGGAAGCAGAGTTGACTCTTAAACCCGCCCCCATATCCACCTCTTCAGCCCTACACCTGCTAATTAGGCCCCGGGTCCAAAAGATTCTCAGCCTCCCAAAGCAATACCATCAGTTAGAGACTAGGTCATCAAACACTTGCATCTGTGGAAGACATTAAGGTGACTGAGGACCCACGTGTGTGGTAGGTGTGGGGTGATACGTGGGAGAATTAGGGCCTGTTAAGAGAGCACAGTTGTCCCACGATGTTGTCAATGCCAATAAACACCGTCTTACATTGCTACTACAGTGTGTGAGGGCTCCTGTTCCTCCACATCCTTTGGATGACCTCTCAATTCCCATCTGTGTGTTTCCCCTGTTTACCTGTTCACCACTTGTCAAGTGTTATTTCTTTTGTAGCACCAGGTCATTTTTCCCATGATTGTTTTCTCACAGTCCGCATTTTGTATCTACCCCAAACACAGACACTACCTCTTGCCCCTGTGACCTGTATCCCTTCAACAATTTGGTCAGCCAGGGGTGGTGGCAAATGCCTTTAATCCCAGCGCACTTGAGGCAGAGGCAGAGACAGGCTGATCACTGTGACTTTGAGGCCAGCCTGGTCTACAGAGTGAGTTCCAGGACAGTCAGGGCTACATAGAGAAACCCTGTCTCAAAAAACAACAACAACAAAAACAAAAAACAAAAACAAAAAACAGAAGAGAGAGAGAAAGAGAGAGAGAGAGAGAGAGAGAGAGAGAGAGAGAGAGAGAAAGGAAGAAAGAAAAAGAATTTCAAGGTCTTCCTAGCCCAGGCCTTTCTGTTGTCTGTCTGGACTTTGTCTGGATGTCTCCTCCATCCCCCTCCCACACACACTTCCTTGGACTCTCTTCTTTGTAATCGTTCCTTCCTCAAACTCCTTCCTTGACTCCCCATTCCTGAGTGTGCCCACACACCCTTCACCCTGGTTCTTACCACACCTTTTTCTTCTCTGTGGAGTGCTTGTATTCAGTCCCCTGACTGAACGCCATGAAGGCAGGGTTCGCTTCATGGTCGTGCTGGTGTGTGGACCCCCATTTAAGTGCCAGCAGTAATAAATGAGTGAAAGAATCAGTGGAGGAATGCAGGTCCTGGGCGGTGCAGCCGCCCAGCCGGGCCCAGATGGAGCCCATGGCAGTGCAGACATTAACAAACGAGCCAGCAATCACAAGCCATGAATCAGGCGCAGTATTTACATTCCTTTGTCAAACACCATCACTTAGGGTTTGAATTAAGCTTGGCTCATTGTTTACAGTCTCTGCTGCTTGTTAAAAATTGATACAAACCGCACATGCTTAAATGGCTTGATAAGTGATTAGCGTCATAGTAGCCGGCAAAGAGCCTAGCCTTCCTCTCCAGATGTGACAGCCAGAAGGTTCCTGTTACTCTCTCCCATTGCTCTCTGCAGAAGCGGTGGCTCAGAGGACCAGGAGACGGAGGCGGTCCAAGGACAGCACAGGCAGAACAGGCAGCGTGTGTCTTGGTATTAGGCCTGCCCTTGACCCTGCTCCTCCAAGCAATTGCTCTGTGACTCTGGACAGATTGCTTAACAGCTCTACATCTGAACAAAATGTGAGAAAACAGTGCAGTGTCTCCCCCGAAGAGCTGATGGTGGGGGCGAAGGTAATCATTCCTATGACGTCCCTGGGTGACAGGTGTTCTGAACAGCTGTTTCATGCTGCGCAGTCACTGAGCCCAGAACAGTCAAGATCTCCTCTTTTAAAACTTAGGTCTTTTCACGCCGGCCATAAGTTTTCCTTCTGCTTTAAAAAGTTATCATTTCAGCCGGGCAGTGGTGGTGCACACCTTTAATCCCAGCACTCAGGAGACAGAGGCAGGCGAATCTCTATGAGTTTGAGGCCAGCCTGGTCTACAGAGAGAGTTCCAGGATAGCCAGAGATACACAGAGAAACCCTGTCTCAGAAAAACAAGCACACACACACACATGCATGCACACATGCACATATACACACACAAGCACATGTGCATACACACATGTGCATATACACATGTGCGCGCACACACGCAACCCACGTGCATGCACATGTGCACATACACAGATGCATGCATGTGTGCACATTCACATGTACACGCATGCACATGTGCACATACACACACATACACACCCCAAAAGAACTACAAAGAAGGCTAACTGATAGCTTTCCCTGTTTGTCCGTGTTCATTCACTCCCAGTCTTCTTTGGAAGTGGCTGAGGTTCATGATAAATAAGCTATAAATTAGACTCATGCCTCACATAGCTTCCCACGCTGTGCTGTGAAAACCAAGTACATGCTGATAGCAATAGTCTCAACTGTGCCGAATAAAGACCAGCATCTACTCCATGCTTTCCAGCTGCCAAACACTGTGCTCCGTGCTAAATACGGCTGACTGTTTAATTCCCCACAGTACCACTAGGAGACAGTTGTAGAGATTTTGTCTGTTAGTCTCCAGTTTGATGATGGGGAAACTGAGGCATGAAGTAATTTTTGCAGAGTAACTTTGTGGAGTAACTTGCCAATCATGACTAGTCTGGGAACTGGCAGGGCCAGGGAGTCAGATACAAGCAGTCTGGCTTCTCAGTCTGGCCATGCCAGGGACTCTGTGCTATGTGAGACCACGAGCCCTTCTTGGTTCACCATGGTGTAGAGTGAAGTGGAAGAATTCTAGCCTAAAGGGCCCCTCCGGACCAGACTTGTGTTGGTTTTGCTCAGGTGGTAGGAGGGATTCAGTCCTCAGGAAGGAGTTGAGGGCTATTTATGGGGGTCCAAACTCTCCTGGATCTCAAAATAAGGGGTATGGGCCCGTTGGGTTCTATGTTCAATAGTTCAATAGGCCACTCGGTCTTTGCTGGTGAAATCCCCACCATGGTAGGAAAGGAGGCAGAATGAATGCATGGTTTGTTTAAGCAGAGAAATGAGCATTGGTGCCCAGTGAGCCCCCAGGAAAGGAGAGGTGGGTCTTGATATGACCTTCCTGAGATGACTCCAGAGGGAGAGCCAATGCCTATGTGGGGAGCTCGCTGGTAAGGTTGGAACCTGGAATTACTCCACAGAAAGACCCTGGAGGCACCAGAAGCAATGGTCTGGTGTGGCACCTGTACCACCTGGAACCGTGATCCGGCAAGAGTCTGGGGATTAAAAAACACACAGAGACATGGGTCACTCTTGAAACAAGAATACCCAATTTTATTATGTTCAAGGGCAGCTTATATAAGCTTATATATAGGGCTCTCCTTGACTAATGGCCACGCCCTAGCTCTCGGGATCCTTCAGCTGCAAGCCACCAGAAACCACTCCCTTGTTATCAGGAACTCATGAGGGTCTCATGCTCAGAGCAGCTGCAAGCATAGGAAAACAAGCTGTTTACTCGGGCAGCCAAGACATCATAGAAAATTCAGGGTCTGAGGGTCCGCAGTCCCCAACAGTCTGAGAGCCCTGGACTGCCTCTGTAGGCTCCTTCCCTTGGCCTCTGCTCTGTGGCATCTCAGGGTCCTTGAGTGAGGACATGCCTGCCAGGGAGCAGCAGGAGTGGATCCCCCGTCTTTCTTGGGGGATTAGCTCAAGCCAGTTCTAGGTGGCATTATGACCTTAAATATCACTGAGATATTCACCCTTGGTACACTGGTGGCTTTCTGACTGTCTTGCCTTTGATCAGTAGACAGGCCAAAACAAGAAGACACATCACCCGGCCGTGTGTCCTCCTCAGCCGAGCACAGCCACCAATGTCCCTATAAAGAGTATGGGGTCCAGAAGCCATCAACAGACAAGGTCCCCTCTGGTCAGCCTAGTGTCTCCTGTGAAAAAACAAGCACAGCCTCGGGCCATTTTCCTGACCCCTCTTCCTCCCTGCTTGCTTGGTTGTGCTTCAGAAACTCCCACAGGACGTGTG